>JASCZW010017578.1:0-16839 GCA_034211315.2 Aedes japonicus | reverse complement strand
GGAAACTTATAAACACTTACAGAGATACTAGGTTGCATATTAGTAAAGCCATAATTAACGCGTGGCTAATCTACGAACTAGAGGTCACGGCGATGAGGATTGATGTCCTTAAACGAAGCTATAGCCTGTTTAGCAAAGGTCAATGCGGATCAACTCCAGTTTTTCTTACCATCAACGCCGACAATAGCGGGTTGCGCGGATGCAGGAACCCTGCCGTTTGAGAAGTTTATTGTAAGAGCAATATGCCCGGACCATCAGATTTCTTGAAAAGTCCTCCGGACCGAATTATTGACCGATTGTAATTATTCTGGCACCGTTAGTTTAACAAACTCATTACGTCTCATGAAACTATCGGTAATAATGCATTTGGCTCCCGTAGAACCGGGTTTCCAGGGCTGTGGTCCGGTACGGAGACACTATTTGGGAGTATCATTTGAATCTTCGGGGATGGATGTCAAAACCTGTGGAATAGTTCCTAGAAACTATTTCTATTTCATTGTGAGCCATATGCCGACTTGCCCCTGGAATGGCCATTCTGTAAACAGGTTCACGTGGGGCCTTGAGTGGCTATGAACGTGGTTAGACAGAAATCCTGATAGTATGGGTACCAAAATTCATGCAATTTCTCCAGCAGGATATTTCTCCACGTTTTATGGCCATCTTATAATTTGTTCCTAGACCGGTTATTTTTGAATAGGTTCCTGTGGGGCCTTGATTGTCATGAACAAAGCGCAACCTTGCAATACGTGTATTGAAAGTCATAGATTTCTCAAGTAGAGCTACTTCTCAACGTTTTAGGGCGACCTGATACCCATATTGCCAGGGTTTTCTTCTGAAAATGATCATCGCCACGCGAGGCATCACGGAAACGTTTTTCAAGATGGCTGTTCCGTGGAAAAAATTATCAGATGGTCACAAAACGTTGCCAAATATCCCACTGTAAAAATTTCATGAATATTGATACCCATATTGTCAGCGTTTCTTTCTCAATGGACCCAACGCGAACCTGTTACACAATGGCCGTCCCAGGAACAAGTCGGCATAGGGTCAAAATGTGTAACTGACGTGTTTGAAAAGCGTAGTAAAAATTTTGTTATTGGTAACATTTATAATACAAATGTCTGAGTTTTGATTGAATGTTTTTCATATGGCTCATCTCAACACAAACTTAAGTTACAAAATCTATGTAGAATGAATTATAATGTTTTGATTGCCGAGTGGCCGCTAAATCATATTTAAAAATCACTTAAGTGTTTCTTAGTAGTTTAGGTATAGTTTAATTTGTGAAAATGTTTGTTGGGTAGCGCGAATACAGCTGGCAACGCCTTGAATCAGAAAATCAGAAAAAAATCGTACGTAGACAACATTTAATAACAAATCTATCAAATGGGACGAACTTGCATCCATGATTAGACCCAATTTGGCACCCATAGACCGACATTAAATCCATATCCCTCGAAAGTTTAAGTTTAGATAGGTTGTGTAACTTTTCGTGATACAAACTACCAGATGGCTTATTAAACATATCTCTGCAAGTGTAAAGCTAGTTAAATTTTGCATCCAGCTCAAATACTCTATGAGTTATAATAAAAAACGTAATCGATTGTTGCATATTAGGCTGAGTCAAGGGACACATACCCTATATCCAGTATATTTCAATAAGGAATTTTGCTCTCAATCAATTTTTTTTTTTCAGTTATTAGCATGAGAATTTAATATCAAATTGATAACATAATTTGAAACTACTTCAATAAATTTGCTTACAATACAAGATTTGTTGTCAAGTTGTTCGCAGTGATAACAAAATAAGTTAATATTATGATATTCAACGAGTACTTTTTTGCCATTCATTTAGTTATTTTGGCTGTTTATTTAGCCGAATGATAACAAACAAATGATAACCTGGTATTTGAACTTGTTAAATAAAAGTTCATAAAATATTTCAATATAATCAAAAATATGTATGTATGTATGTATGTATGGTAGCCACCATCCCCTCTAGCCCTTGGCTTGGATGCAGCTCCACTTAACAGCAAGATCAAATTGGGCCACCGATCTGAATTCGCACTATCGCTGTATGAAGGGCCAAAAACGGAGGGGTGGACCCGTAAGCAGAGACACTTACACGAAATCCACGGGAAATTAAGAATCTCCTTCCAACGATATGATCCAACAAATCGAATAACACAATTCGCAATACTCATTAAGCTTTCTACAGGATGGCTTGTTAAGAAGGGCGCGTCACTCTCCCTGAAACTGTTGGAGTAGAACTCGCAGCACCACACTCGAATCGGTAGGATAAGAAATGATACTGTTTGTTCCCTCCTAGACTCAGGCAGTCAATCAAACCATCGTCCAGTTTCAGCTTGAACGATACCCTGGTGCTCCCTCCCAACCCAGTATTTATTATATTTATATAAATATAGATGTAATGTAATAATAATATGTTATATATGATTATATAGCAGAGCAAAAATTATATAAGGATATTTAGTTAAATTATGTAATAGTTGGAGTTCAGGAGCCTATGATAACCATGTTAAACTAAATTAATTAACCTGCTGAAATAATAATATTAAGGCAGTAATAATAATATGCAGCTTCGTACCACTTTGTATCACTGATGGGTGACTGTATCTCTGGAATGTGAAGGTCATCTTGTTATTCATTGAGGTATAAATATCAATAAAGCATTCAATTGTATATAAAACCATAATATTATATTATTACGTATTTAATCATGACATATAGATATATAACCTTCTGGAATGAAGAGCATTTATTAATTTTGATTATTATTTGATATAATTTAATAAAATAATTATACCGGCCAGATCACCAAACTGAAGCAATTAAAATTTTATCATTATTTAATTACTTCTAATATATGTATGATATGCAATTAATAATGATGAACAGCTGTGTTCCTCTGAACCGCTCAAATAGTAGTTGATGATCGTGTACTGAAATGTTAAGGTCATATTACGCCATTTAATGGAAAATATAATGAAGGAATTAAAGGTTGAGCGGTCGAGAGAGTCGTCAACATTTCTATTAATGAAAATATGCTAGAGCTTGTAAAAAACATGCATCATTTAATAACACATACTAGTATCTACACATCTATATATACATCCATTGCTACTTTCGAGAAGGCCACTCCGACGGTGCTAGATACAGCTGAAAATTGATCCCCATTCTTACTGCTGCTTCTACCAGAAGATGATCATCCTATAACCGCAAGACCTCCTCTCCTAAACTGTATGGTACCTGAGAGAAATTTACCTTTCTGGCGTAATACATGTAATGAAATATACAGAATTAGGCTATGAATAAACAATGTCCTATAAGATAAAATATATAGTGAGGGTATATTGTAATATGAATTGAAAATTACATGTGTGCCGACTGCTGTTTTGTTGCAATTGTAGACAAACTTGCGCATCCATTATGAACCAGAAAATTTAGGCGATGTATGCCATGAAAAAAATAAGGATTTTAAATTTTAAATTATTTTGTAATACCTGACGACCTGGAAGACCTGAAAGATATGAGAATGGAAAATTATGATATGATGTACCGGTCGCACCCCTCACTTCGCTATTGTCGGATTGACAACATTGCCCAGGCTACGCCAACCAGCGTCTCCATGTTTCAGCTGGCAGTCTTTTGTGATCATATGACTCGTGGAGGCGTGAGGTAGGAACTTGTGAGGACCAGAGGTCGGCCGCACCCTCCTGCCAAGTTGTCAGCTCACCATTTGAAGCCCATATTTCAATATAATCAAAAATATTCACATTAAACCAGTTTATATTCGGAACACCAATATTCCAGAACACCGCCACCTGATGCCAAAATGCACCGAGCTCGAACATCAGCGAACCTTTCAGCTACATTCCATACTCGTACTGGCTGACCATCAGAAAAGGCTACTGGAGAAATGTTTTATTAAATCTGCACAGTTCAGCACCCATTCAAGACGATTCCCAATCCCTCGGTCGGGTCGGCAGAAGCAGCAAATATCTAAATTGAAGCATCGAAAAGTACATTGAATAAATTGAGCTGGATTTGCTTTATAAGGCAAACTGACAAAGCGAAAGAGAGAGAGAGAGAGAGAGAGAGAGAGAGAGAGAGAGAGAGAATACCGAGTGCATGTGTGCATGATGCAAGACGTTGATGTTGGCCAAGTTTTCTTGTTCACATCATCAGATTTAACATCATCCTTTCAATGCACAGTGCATTCTAGAGCAATAGTGGATTGTTTCAAAGATGATGTTGATGATGATGATGATGATCGTGATGATGTGATGAAGTTATTGCAGTTTGCTCCAGTCCAGTGCCATTTGGATAGAATTGAAACCTGTCATTCAAAGGGATTGAGGGAGATTGTTCTGTTTCTAAAATGCACAACTCTTTTCATAACACATTTGAATCAAGTCTTATCATAAATGCACCCCGAGTAGAAGGTAGGAATAATATCTCTTTGGGATATTCTAAAAACGATGCGCTTCAGTACGATTAAGACAAAAGCAACGACATAAGATTTTCTTGTCCAACAGAAAACACTTTTCATTAAATATAAAGCTGGTAATCCTATTATAAAGAATGATGACTACAAACTTCATTCAAACAAAGGCCTATCAAGCGTTATAACTATTGCAATAGGAAAACATGCTTCAACATCAGCAAACCACAAAACGCCTTAGCAAATGTTACCAATCTCAGGAGCTCGAAGAATATCAATTTGGCTGATTGTTCGATTGGTTGCCTGGAAAGTAACAGTTTCCCAATCAATCAGTTTCCGCAGGACAATTACTGATTAGAAACTCAACAACATTTGTCCAGCTGTAAATCTAATTATAAAACATATCCAAGCGTTGTTGATTACCCACGTGACTGCGTTGGTTCTTTACAAACATGCCTTCAAACATGTATTATACCATCACTCACACTCTTCCTATGAGCGGAAATTGAATCCATTAACTTTCTTCCTAGATTCAAAAACAAGAAAAATGATACCTAAATGGAAACGAAAACGAACCACCTCAATCGAAATGATGGACGCATTGTGATGTAAAAGATTTTTCCATTTGAGCGAGAAGTCTCTACCATCCTGCTAGTGGGGTGGCAGTACATCATATCTTATATGGTTCGCGGTGTGGCAAAAAGTGCCTCTACTGTCGCGTCGGACGGAGTGAGTCGTAGTAGCAAATCATTTCACGCTATTTTGTACACCTGAGACAAATACTTATCCACCGCGCTCAGCGGAGCCACGTCGTTTCGAACGGAAGCGGTTGCATGCTCGCTCACACACCTCACGGTTTCACATTGGTTACATTACTCTGCCCGGTTTATGACAGTCAAGAGGCTGATTTTATTGCGGAATTATTCAAACTCATCCATCCCATCGGAAAACGAGGGGACACACCGGAGTTGGGAAGAGTACGACAGAAAAATGGAATATCGCACCGCAGTTGAATGGATGGAAAAACGAAGGAATAATTCAAGTTGTGAACCCGGTCAAAAAGGTAGGTCCAAAGATTTTGGAAATATGTGAACTGTCATGTCCTTATGTTGATTTTTTTTTAAACTATTGTTACCAAGGGTAAGCTGCGGTAGCAATCTGAGAATAAGGTGGAATGACTACAGGGTGTCTCAAAATAAGTGTCACTAAAACAAAATGGTATTACAACAAAACAAATCAACCTAATCATAGCATTTATTTTTCATTTGAAAGATACATGTTATAGAAATAAACCATATAAATTCAATTCAAATCTCTTGCCCTTTTCCTAGATAACTTTGGGCAAAAGCTGTGTAATCCCATTCCAGCTGGCACGCACGATTTCCTGAGGAATTTGGTCCCAAATATCAACTAAATGTTTCTTGAATCGATCTAAAGTAAGCCCTTTCGAAAGGCCTATATGTTGAAGCATATAATCACAAACAATTTTGTCAAGTGGGCTGAGATCCGGTGAAGAAGCAGGACATTCTTCGCTTGTGATGAAATCGGGCAAATTTTACGCGCACCACGCCTTTGTCTTCATTGCCATGTGAGCTGGAGCTGAGTCCTGCTGGAAACAATATGGTGTTTTCTCATACCGCGTTGAATCATGAGGAAGCAGATAATTCTTTGAAACCTGCTCGATCTAATATTCAGTGTTGATTTTTACGTTAGATTCTATGAAAAGAAGAGGAGGTTTTCCTTTTCGTGAAACGGCGCCTCATACCATGATTATCGATGCATTCTGATAGCGTTCTATAGCTTATTTATCTCTTGGGATATTGGCAAGTCGTTTGCCATACACACAATCATTTTGTTGAATATGACTGTCCTGAAGGAGGAAGAGCTTTTCATCCGAAAACAAAATCTCGCAGTCACCGTGCTGAACTAAATTATTTCTGCTTTTTTGGACCTTGGCTTGCTTTTGACGCTCCGTCAAACCCGTTGTTTCTTGTAAAACTTGCATTCCCGATCATGTCTGAGGAGCCTATTCATTAAAGCAAGGGACATTTGAAATTGTTTGCTCAGTTAACGGCCAGATACGGCCGAATTACGTCTTATACGCTCCTTTACACAAACGATCTTTTCCTTTGTGCTGGCAGTTCGTCTGGTACCTCGTTTGTGTTGAATATGAACATTTACAGTTTCCTTGAAACTTTTCAAGGTACGAGAATCATTACGCTTACTCACTCTGAACTGCTTAAAGCTATTGAATATCTGACACGGGCTAAGCTTTTGCAAATGTATTTTTAAAACTTGCTCCTGTACAGCATCCATGGTATGTCATAAATATTAACAAAATGAGTCACTATTTATCTTAAACCATAAACTGTCAAAAAAAAAAACACTCAAACCGGGTATAACCAGTTCCGCTGTTAAAATAACCCAGCTGAAATAAACCAAGACTGAAAAAGGTGACACCTATTGTGAGACACACTGTACATATAGTTTGAAATAAAATCATTTGGATTACATGTTTTTCCCAATTAAAAACCACTAATGCACTAGGTGTACCTAGCAGCATCCCAACTGTTGGTTTAAATGGAGTCAAATCGGATCTCTGGCGTTACTTAAAATTTACCTTGTTTTCTCAATAAAAAACTACAAAGATACTTTTCAACTGGCCCCGATAGTATTCTTATTGTTGGTTGAAATTGATACTTATATTCTTATAAATCTATTGTGCATCTCTGTCAAATCAAATAAAGTAATCCAATGCAATCCAATATTATAAAAGGGAACTAATGCAATGATACGGATAAACAGTGTCCATCTATCAAGATTAAACTTTAAAAAACCGCACTAGCAATTTCTTTTCCTCGTGAGGAAAAGCATCGTGTTTCAAAGTAACATTCCATCCCTTCCTTATATGATATATAAATATGAACAATGAAAAATGCACATTGAGGATGATCCCCTACTTCCAAGGGACGGGTTGATTGTGCAACTTCAGCTGACTTCGAACATTCTTGGTGAAGAAAAGAACTGCTTTGTGCAATTGGCGGTATATGAACACGATCAAGCGCGCACTCTTTTGCCAGTCAAGGTGGTGGATTCGTTCCTGGCTTGGCCTACCCTGCATGATGATGTGTAGCAACAGCGTGTGTGTACCCTTCGAAACACAGATTAACAAAAAGCCCTACGCTCAATGTAAAACTACTTCTATTCAATTTCACAGCCTGCTGAACGCTATAGGAACTATCAACACTTTCTCTTCAAATCTTTGGTTCTAGCAGAATTTGCTATCAACTCCTAGGGTTGGTTGTTGATAAGAAGAATATTTCCAATTTCAAACATTATATTTTTCAATATAGGGTAGGGAACTGCTTAATCAGGGGTCACTATTTTAATCAGTTGTTCAGAAATATGCAGGTCTAGAAGCATCCCGTTTGTCGTCACAGTCACTTTGGCTAACATTTGCGTGAGAGTAAATGAAATAAGAATTACACATCGCCAACCTAAAGATCTATGAAAAACTAAAAGTTCGGTCGTGTACGTCTGTCTCATAACCTGCTTGTAGACGAGTTTGTGGTCACAGCAATCGACATGTTTGTGTTGATTGTTTTCGGGAGCGGATGGGTAAAACGAAGGAGCGGGTTGAGGAAATTGACGTTTGCAGCAAATCGTGAACTGGCCTTTTTCATTTTGCCTTCGCACACAGCCACGTAATTGCACTACTACAATATTGTTAGTTTATGTACAGGTTATGGAGATGAAGAAAACATTTTTTTGATCGGAAATCAATCCGCATGCTTTCAAAAAGTTCCTGCGATTGGGAACTTTATTCCATGACAATGAAATTTGCTGAGTCTAATGCTCGTTGCAGAAGGGGTGTACCGATAGCCCAGTAGTAAGCAGAGGGATTAATGTCTAAATATTGGCAGTTCTAATTATAGACCATATACAGCTCCATCAAATGTCTCAGGTGCTGAATAAACTGCTTAAAACCCGTCCTGTATCCTAGTTGACTATTCGAGATGTTTGATCCACCACTCAATGAGATTGAACGTTTATTTCTAATTCAATCGAAAAATTAACAACAGGATTTGCCTACATTTTTAGATTGAATAAAGTTAGAATTTGGAAATAAAATTAATTTTGGATTCTTTAGTGTAAGTTTTAGCACCAACAACAGTAGAACTAGATTCGTTTTTTTTTGAAGCTTACTCTTGTTTGCGTTCCTTGAGATTATGCTTCGTAAAGTGACAGCAGGTTTGTCGATTTGAGGAAAAAGAAAAAAAAAATGACTCAGTTCGCTGCACACTGTTCTCTTCTCTCTTTTTTCTTTTGCATTTTGACTTGACAGAGTCGATCAATTGTTCACACGCTCATATCAGCCTCTATTTCATTTGTATTACTGTCCCTTATTTTCTCACAGAAAAATTATTCAATTTTCATAAAAATTGGAACAATTTATGAGTTGTTCCAATTTTTACGGAAACTGGGTAAATTTTTCGTGAGAAAAAAAGGGACAGTAATACAAATGAAAGAGAGGTTGTTTGAGCGTGCAGCTCACAGGAAAGCAAGGTGAATAGCGAGAACGGTGAGAACGGATGAGCTGGTGAGCTGTAGTTCTTTTTAAAAGAGTTGATTGTTATTTGCCCACTGAAATGAATCGATTCAGTGGAACAGGAGTGGATTGCTCATATCTACTAATAAGAGTTTGGAAGCGATCTATGAGAACGCCAGCGTTGATACAGTGCATAAGATAAAATTAAATCGCAATCCCGTTTGGAGCATGAAGAACATGGCAAGGCCGGTTAATGCTTCAGAAGGAACGGTAAGAAGAGATTTCATCACACTTAAATGACTCAAAAGGAAAATTCAGTCTACGAGTTAAAAGACCCCTTATTACTGACAGAATTAAAGCAGCTAAAATGGAGCAAAGCAAGAAACTGCTAAGTGAACTGAAAAAGAGGTCCATCATCATTCTGTTCATGATCGAGAAGTTGATTACTATCGAGAGCATGTCAAACAGTCCCACCAATCGTTGTATAAGTTCGAAGAAAGCTTTTGATGTACCTAAGGACATCAATGTTGAACGATGTGGAAAATCAGTACCAGCGAAAGAACGAACACGCATTTATTTAGAAAATGACTTTTATTAGCGACCGTCTAACTCGATAGTTTCGCTTGGAATAAGGAAAAAGAATTACATCAGATGGTTTTGCATCATATAGTTGGTAGTACTGACATTGCTGCTCTACTGTCACTTCACTGTCGTTGATGACGAGGGGCACATTACCAACACTCCTCCTCAGTGTGCATCTTCCGTATCCATTCCAACACGCATTCCCATCATTTCTGAAAACTTCTGAAGTTTCTGCGCTCCCAAAGCCTTCGTTAGTACATCTGTTGCCATTGAATCCTTACTTGAGTTCGATCTTTCTTTTTTCACAGATATTCTTCCCCTACTTCTCCTTGGTTTCTATGTGTTAAGACCGTCTCTTTGCTCGCACTGATTTCACGAATGAAATGAAACTTTGATTATATTCGTGGATCACAGTTGCTTTTTCTGTTCTTCACCCATATCCTTCAACAAAGCTAGCAAATAAACTTACTCCTGACGTGCCACAGAAAGACACGTACTCAGATTCCATAGAAGATAATATTGCGAAAGATTGCTTCCTGCTTATCCACGAAACAGGCGCGCCTCCAAATAAGAACGTAAATTCTGAAGTTGACTTCCTGCTCATCACGTCTCCTGTCCAATCAGCGTCCGTAAAATCAACCAGATCTTTTGTCTCTCCAGTGAACTGCTACTTCCAAGACTTGGTGCCAAGCAGACCACTCTCTTTACGACCGTCCAATAATCTTAAAAGGGACGACTAACTCTCCGACCCAAAATGGATGTACACACTGAGATATCCGGACTTGCATGTACCGTTATGTAGAGCAACGTTTCGACCAAGCTTCGGTACACTGATTGATCATCTAACTTTTCCTCACACTCCAGCTTCAAACAACCCTCGTTCATCGAGGTTTTCGTACATTTTGCATTTGACTTCCCAAATTGAGCCGCCAACTTCTCTAAGCATCCACGCAAACTCAAACTGTGGCTTTTTTACGCTGGATTTCCATATCAAGAAAAGACTTCAGCTGTCCTAGATTCGTTATATCCAAATGCTGCTTCAGTTCCTTGATGATCTGCACCGTTGCAGCTACTTTAGTACATCCCAGAACAATATCGTCAACATATACCAGCAAGTATACCAACTTGCCTTCGGTTTACTTCATATACACACATGCATCAGTTGAATTTTGACGAAATCTCATCCGAACCAAATATATCGTGCAGTCGTCGGTTCCAGCATCTGGCACTTTGTTTTAGGCCGTAAATACTACGCTTAAGGTGACATACTTGAATTTTTTTTCCTTCTACAAACCCTGGAGGTTGACGCATGTTAAGCTCCTCCGGACCTCGCCATGCAAATAGGCAGTTCTAACATCAAGGTGCACCAGAGGTATGTTCCTTGAAGTCTACGCCGTATTGCTGCAAAAGACCTTGCGCAACAAGGCGAGCTTTATACTCAATCACATCTCCGGATGCATCGTGCTTCAACTTAAAAATCCCTTTACTACCGATGGCTTTTCATCCAGCCGGCAAGTCTGTCAAATCCCCCGTTCCGTTTACGTCATGGCTTGACATCTCCTGAAAGACTTTGATCTGATTTGGCCTCTTGTCACTATACGAAATCCGTCCTGGAATGGTATAAGTTACATGAGGTCAAATACGTGCCAAAAACAGCTAATCCACCAAATTGTCCAGAACTTCATCCAATAGAAAAGTACTGGGCTCTATTTATAGTTACTGGGCTCTAGTTAACCCATTTCCGTCCGCTGTTGCGTATACGCAACAGTGGTTTTGAAAAATTCGTGTATGCATGTACGTTGAATACGATCAAAACAAATTAGTTTGTTTGAAAGGTATATCCTTTGGCTATCTTACTGACTGTGTTCACACACACCAATAGAAAAAAAAACTCACAAATTGCATTGTATGAGTTGGTACATGTCTTATGGACACAATTTCAATCATAAACTAGAAGTTACTGGTTATATTTTTTGTCGTTTCACAATGGGAATATGTTCACAAAAGGCCAAATATTATTTGTAGCTACACACTACCAAAATGTCATGTAAATTTCTGTCCCCTGAGACCGGCACATAAGAATGAGTTGAAAGAGATGAGAAAATAAATATAATCAAACACATCTTTCGTTGAATTGCTTAGAAGTCCGTTTCAGGAAACATAATTTTACACGAAATTATTCTTTACGTTCCCCGACATTTTACAAACATGAATTACGTCTCGTGTAAATTTCACAATTTCTAAGTGTGTAGTTAACCATCCATTAAGGTGTGGCTGAGTGTGTACCATTTGAGCTTAAAATGTATGTTGCATTCTATTTGTCGAGTAATGCGCCAGTGTTGCGTATACGCAACATGCTGTCACGGTGTTCCTAAGCGTAAAAAAAAGCTCTAAAAATGCTAAATTTCATTAATGCATCCACAAGACTTATATTTTGATACGATATCGTCGAAAAAAAAATGTTTTGTGGAAAACGGCGAAAATGGGTTAAGCGGAAACTCTTCGAAACTAATAAGAAAGCAAATGGTATGCAGACATTTTTGATTGTCTTCTACTGTCTCTCTATTGTCTCTCTACGGTCGACAACTTGACCCCTGTGATTCAGACAAAAATCGACTTTTTCCACCAACAAATGCTCTACACGGAGAAAAACAAATATACTATAAAGCATGAATTCTATGCTAAAACCATACGATAACGATCTATCCAGTCATTGAAATGATTAAACCAGATTTATACATTGATAAGGATATACCAAATATATGCATTCCAATGCATTAATCAAATTTATGCATTTCAATGCATATTTTAAATTTATGCATTGCAATGCATATTTTTATGCACACGCAAAAAAATACCGCAATAGAAACTACCATTTCGAGGGTTAAATAAAGCGCAAACACCAACCATTTTCAGCTGACTATAAATGCGTTTGATTTTACCATGTCTGCGATTAGATAAACCATGGTGCGGTTGATATCAATATGAGGTCGGTCAAATATACCACAAATGTTTAGGGTTTTACCATAAACGTAGTAAATTTAACTGAAATTGCATGGAAGTTTTAAAGATAGGCATAGTCGGGTAAAATGGTAGTTTTTACTACAAGATTTTTTCCTGTGCATATATGCATTCCAATGCATAAATCAAATGTATGCATTGCAATGCATATTTAAATAAATATATGCATTCAAATTCATAAATTTAATACATATATAAATTCATAAATTCATAATAAAATAACATCCCGCCACTAATGCCACCTAAATGGTATAGTGTCTCTAATAAATAATAATATTGATAATAATAAAAAATCCAAAAATTTCCACTTCACCTACAATTCAACAAATCAAGCAAAACAATGCATTAGGTCCTAAGTAACAATGAGAGACTCTCTTTGTCGACTTTCTCTTTGGGCTCCTACGGCTATGTAGAAACATGTTCAAGTATTTTCAACATACAGTAGGGTAGTATAAAGTGTGATTATGGATTCAATACGTTGAAAACATCACCAAATCGTTTAATAGACAAGCTATTAACCAAAGAGAAAGTCGACAAAGAGAATCTCTCATTGTTACTTAGAACCTAATGCATTGTTTTGCTTGAAATATTTGTCACTAAGGGCTAACTGACAAACGAAAACAATGGCTTCTTCCATAAATTTCTCGTGACACAGAGGTTATCCATGTAAGCCTCTAATTCTATTAGATAGGTGAACACTTCCTCTTCGAAATGACCGGAATGGATTGATTAGCCGAGTTTTCAATGACAAGCAATTTACGGAAGCAGCCATTGTTTACGTTTGTCAATTAGGCCCTAATGAAAAATCTTTGTCGAATTGTGGACGACCCGGAAACTTTTTGATGCACTTCGGATGTTAAAATTAAGGAGTTTTTCCCCAAGCAGCTGCTGCTCACCCGATCCACCCGAACAGGATCAAAAACTAATTTTCTATTAAATTTGCGCAAGTCGTCCAAGCTTCTAAAGTATATAACACCGGTAACGTAATATGCACTGAAAATAATAATTATCTAAAATGTATTGCAATGCATAAAACATATTGATTCAATGCATACTTTATGCATTGCAGGATTAAAGGAATAAAGCGTAGAAAGGAATATATAATATGCTTCTCACATTTTCGATATTCTCCTTGACTCTAGTAGAATGTACGGACCACTCATTTAGAGATCAAACCGATTTCGGTGAAACAGTTTATGGATATTTGGTATTAAATTTAACCAAAATTTAAAATATACATCGCTCTAGGTGGTGGTTCATAGGATCGTAACTATTTTTTGACGTTTCACACTATCGATGTTTTTTTCACCGTGTCACACACCAATTCTGCCTCATGAGTTGATCAACAGATGGGAGCGCTGTATCCGTTATCCTAAAATTAGATTTCCATCGATTCAGAGGAAGAATGTTATTGAAATTTCTCAATGACCCATTCCACTAAATGACCTTCTGGGCCTAATGGAATTCAACTTGATCGCGTTTGGCCTAATGACGCTTGGGTTAATGCTTTCACCTGAAACGTACCCAACGTCAACGCTAATACCAATATTAGGCTTCAAGTTTTACTTGGGCATTCACTAAAACACCTCTTTCCCACGAAAGCTTATGCATCGAGGGAAAGAAGTCGCGTGCACTGAGTGGGAAAATTATGTCATTTTCCTCTGGTAAATGTTTTTGGGACATCCACAAAGCACAACCTCCTGTTCTCCAGAAGGTGAGAAGAAAATAGGTTTTTGATGGAACAGCATCACCTTCCAGCTCAAAGCCAACCAGAGAAGACTCCTCTCTCAGTCGTACCTACATGCCACTGTGTGCGACACAGGAAGTATTTTTATTGCCGCTCATTTCAATCCTGTCGCCGGCTTTATTTATAGCCGTAATCACTAATAATTTCCAGTGGTTTTAAAACTCCGTAACTGAATATGACTGGGGTGGGACCTCTGCCGAACGTGGCGTGGCGTACATGTCTTTCAATTATTAAATCATATTTATTCCATTTCACAGCTGTATGTCCGTGTGTGTGGAGGTTTTGGAGATTGGCTCATTCAGATTTATAATTATACATTTATTGCAATTTTAATTGTTTTCATCGGACGTCATACCCACTATCTCATCTGCCGCCAGAGCCTCCGAACGATATTTGATGCAGGACGGTGACACTGAGCTGTGTGGTGCCCTCTGGTAATGAGACATACAACCGGCGCGGGTCGATGATAAATGCAAATGAACAGTGCAAATAATTGGAAACAGAATGAAATTACACAGAACTCATAAATGTTGGTGAGTAAAAAAAATTATTTACATTAATTTCGAATTAGTGGGGTACTGTACTGCTGCCTGTTCCGGCTCGATGAAATGCGCACTTGAAGTGAGCAAGCGCTTAATGTTGCTGAGTTTTTTCGCCTGAGTCTGTCGGAATGATAATTATATTGCAGAATGTAAAAGATCAAAAGTGCATACAAGTGCACACCGATTAATTCTGCAGGGTTCAATGAGCTTGTCGGCAGCAGCTGAACTGTGCAGAATGTGCGAAATCATCGACTCGCTCTGAACGATTTTCAATCATTCGATGTATAATTAACGCAAAATATTGCATAATTTGCTAAAACAGTGCAACCGATGTACTGCAGATTTGTGAAATACTTGCTGCTCGTTTTATGGTCTGACGGTTGGATCAGGATAATGATGAAAGGGTGAAAAAAAGCTTCCATATGGGGGTCGATTGTTTGGTTCTAAATATCTAAATGTTGCATAACTTTGGGAACTGTTTGTTCACAAAATAAGTTGATATAGTCTTATTACCTTCCCTTACTGAACAGCCTAAAGACTTGTAATTCATGTTCTCACCGAATCGGTAGTTGTCACTAAAACCTACTAAGAATTGCGCTACGGATCATCTTACCGATGGTAGAAATCCAGCACGTAGTTGACCCCTTAACCGAGAAACCTACCGTATGCGTCATAATGCTTGCACCATTGAGCATTGTCAGAATTGATTTTTTTATTCATTCATAAGGGGAAGTTTCTGAGAGCCTTAAACGATGTTCATCAGTTACTGCAATTACGGCCTCCACATGCTCCCGGAACGCATGACAGGTTCAAATAATGTAGCCTGGATCTAATTCTCCCCAGGTACGGGTCAATGTTTGTCTGAGGCTTGTTGTACTCGGGTGGCGTTTAGAACTGGGATTGGCCTTCATGGTGCGCTATATTGAATAATCCAACGGATTAATATCGGGCCTGGATGCCGGCCACATATCCTTTGGCCAAAACGATGTTACAGCAACCATTTCTGAGTGTGGTTCAAGGTGTGACACGGAGCTTCATCTTGTTGAAAAACAACATATGGCCTCGTGATTCACTGTTTTTTTGATCCCCGAATAAGGGTACTTACTTAATATCCTGATGTACACTTCTGTGTTTACTTTATCGCCTTCTGGAATTACTTACTTATTTATGCTGGTCCAAAGTCTTATCAGAACCGCACCTACGTCACGATATTTCTCCATAAAACTTGGTGGAGGGCTGCTTGTCCCACACTTCCAAGGTTTCCACTTGGTTTAACTACCTAGCTCGCTGCGTGCCTCTGCGTCTTGTACCGGTCAGGCTCGAGGTAACCATTTTTACAATACACAAACTCATTCATCACCTCGAACTCATTTCCGTCGATTGTCACAGTTCTGCCTATTCAAGCTCTAACACATTTGCTTCCTCCAGCCAACAGATACTTAGTCGTCGACGCATTCACCTTCAATCCAACCTTTCCGCTTCACATTCCAGCTTGGTTTACTGATCAGCTACCACCTGAAACGTTAAATCGTACCCTTATGTTAAAGTCCGCACGTTTCATGACACCTCCTAGCGCAATATTGAACAGGAGGCAGGAAAGACCCTCGCCATGTCGAAGTCGTTTGCGTGTTTCAAGTGAGTCCGATAACGCACCCGATATCTTAACGTAACACTGTACACCATCCATTGTAGCCTTGATCATTTTGGTCAGTTTCTCGAGAAAAAGTCTGTACACAGAAAAAAATAATGAATTTTGACAAGCGCGCAATTGTTTTTTTAATTCCAAGCCGAAGCAAGCATAAACAACGAGGTTGTTTGCTATCTTTCATACGCCACACAACAATTTTTGAAATCTTCCATACAACAGTCCTGATTACAGCGATATCTGGCTTAAATATACATGAAAGATCCTATGAATTTATTCCAAATCTAG
>JASCZW010017577.1:0-16837 GCA_034211315.2 Aedes japonicus | reverse complement strand
ACCGTTTGTCACACAGTTTCTTCAGAAGCGAAACCTTCGAGGTTAGTGTTGCCTTCTCGTAGTGTGTATGTAGTTTCTCCAATGTTTCCTTCGCTGTTTTAGCACCTTTGATGAGGTTCAATTGGTTGTCCTCCATCAAAAGGCCAATCGTTACACGGGCACGCTGGTCACCGCTGTCCCAAGTTTCAACGGCCGGATCCAGAACTGCATTCACTACCGTTGCGGTACCAGGTCCTGGTCGTTTTCGGGTCAAGTCGTCCCGGATTAGTAGGAACTCCACCTTCGTCTTCTAGATGGGGTAGTTGGCACCGTTGAACTTCACGAGTCCCATACGGTCCATATCGATCCTCCAAAAAATCTTCGGTTGAAAAATCTTGACTGGAAAAGTTTCACTCTTATATTTATATCGGTTGCTACGGTAACCGCTCCAAGCTAGCCTGGGCCCATAACCTCTTGAAGCAAAATATAAGAGAGACCGCTTTGGTTGAGTGATGAATGTGAACTAACGTTTATTTAACAATTTCTTAATCTAGCTTGCTACGATTGGATTGCAAATAGGTCGAGTTGCTTCGATTGCTCATTCAGTAACTCGGCATACGAAACGGGTCTCTCCAAGGCAACCTCCTCAAAGCGAAGCGTGAAAACCTGCGTTGAACAGATTCGATTCTATTTGCTCCATTAATATAGCTCGGATTTCAGACGGTACACTCAAAAAAATCGACACGTTGTTTTCACGTGAAATTTCACGTAACTTCCACCTGAACACGTAACCAAATTTTCTTCAGTAAAATCAGGTAAACATTACGTGCCAGTTAATTTTACGTGAAAAATCCCGTAACATTTACGTGATTTTCACGTAGAATGTGATTTTACGTGGAAATCACGTAGCTCTTACGTGAATTCCACGTGTTTATTACTTGTTTTGGCAGTGGACGAGAATTACGTGCGTTTCACGTGGATATAACGTGTCGATTTTTTTGAGTGTAGAGCAATACTTCAGAATCGATCGCACCAAGGAGCAATAAAGGGACTTCAATTGTAATTGTAATTTTTCAGTCCCCGCCCTGGCAGACCACTGTCCGCCCATCTGCGTTTGGGCTAGGCGAGAACCTACCAAGCCTACCCATTGATATGCCCTAAACCATATAGCACACCGGGATCTTCCACAAGCAGGCGCCGGTTATTAACTAACCAGTCCCAACAAGTGTTAGATGCATTACATAGAGGATATTAGGAGGCAGAAAGTGAAGCAAGAGAGAGAAGGGCGTTTGAATGTTGAAACGAAAACAAAATAATGATTTAGTGATAATTGTAATTGATAAGTTCAAGTATGAATAGTTCTCATCTGTTTCTTCTCCAATTGGTTGTTGTTGCACTGATACTGCAAGTTTTTGTCATCCAACTTGCTCTTTGATTTCCACTACCGCTCGTATATTGTGCGGGACGCATTTAAATATATGGAAACATAGCAAACATAATAAAGATATTCGTTAGTGGTAACATATCGACACAACTTTTTCATTAGGGCCTAACTGACAAACGTAAACAATGGCTTCTTCCTTAAATTTCTCGTTATTGAAAACTCGTCTAATCAATCCACCACGATCATTTCGAAGAGGAAGTGTTCACCTATCCGATAGAATTGGAGGCTTACATGGGTAGCTTTTGTGCCACGAGAAATTTACGGAAGAAGCCATTGTTTACGTTTGTCAGTTAAGCCCTAATGAAAATTTTGTGTCGATATATAATACGCTTTCTTATCATGTGTTTGTGTTGCGTCAGTTTTTAAGGGCAATCATTTTTGCAGTGGGGTAATTATGACATCTCTTTCGATGTTTATTATACGAAGGGCAAACATTGTGATTTCAATCGATCTAGCAATAAGGACACTGAAAATGTAAGTTGTATCCCCTTTGAACCATATTTATATATAATCCCGCATAACGAAAAACAATTTGCTATATACACGGTGTTCAATAAGTTCGAATACAAGTTTTCATCATTGCGTAGGTATGCGCCATGTACATATTCTGCATTGGTATTGGTGTCAGCTTTAGCTTCATTCATACGCTACCGAATGTGCGCGGTGTTGACATTCTGTTAGTTGTTGTTCGTTTGTTACGCGCGATGAAAGAGTATCGGGACTTCGTAATTAAGCGTTTTTTGAACGGTGAGCGACCCGGCGATATATTCCGGCTGCTGAAATCGCATGGGGTCAAGCGGAACTTTGTCTACACGACCATCAGGCGATACCGGGAGACGGCCTCGACCAATGACCGTGCGAGATCCGGTCGGCCGCGTTCAGCGAGGACGCCACGGGTCATCAAGATCGTAAGGGAGCGAATTCGGCGCAAAAAGAACCGCTCAATCCGGAAAACGGCTGCAGATCTCAACGTTTCCATTGGAACCGCTCACACCATACTCACCAAGGACCTTGGTTTCAGGCCTTACAAAAACGTAAGGTCCATGGCGTTTCGAGGCTACCAGCAAAAAGCGGTTGGATCGAGCTAGGAGGATCCTCTCTCGGCACGCTGGTCAGGAGTTTGTTTTTTCGGACGAGAAACTGTTCGTGCTGCAGCAGCCGCACAATGTGCAAAATGACCGGGTGTGGGCGCCATCGAGGGACAGCATTCCTGAATCCAATATAAACATCCCTCGGTTCTAAAGTGCCGCGTCGGTGATGGTTTGGGGGGCAGTATGCAAACGTGGTAAGCTACCCTTGGTGTTTATTGAAAAACGTCAAAATCAACGCGGCGTACTACAAAACTGAGGTTTTGGAAAAGGTTGTTGCCCCCAGTCTCCGAAGCCTCTACGGCGATGAGCACTACGTGTTCCAGCAGGACGGTGCACCAGCCCATACGGCAAATGTGGTTCAAGCCTGGTGTCGGGACAATTTAACTCGACTTTCTGGACAAAACTTGTGGCCTCTCCAGCTCTCCGGACTTGAATCCTCTCGACTTTTTGTTTGGTCCTATATGATGGCGAAGCTGAACGAATACAAGGTCAGCACTTTGGATCATTTCAAGACGGTAATTCTCAAAATCTGGGACGAAATGCCCATGCAGTCCGTGCGTGCCGCCTGCGACGCGTTCGAGAAACGTTTGAAGCTCGTTAAGGAGTACAAAGGGGGGGTCATTCCAAGAGAAATGTTGTAAACGTTCCTTGTAAACATAGCTTTCAATAACATAAATCCAAAAAATAAAAAAAACATGTTTTCATTTTTTTAACAAATTTTGAAAGTGTATCCGAACTTATTGAACACCGTGTAGTCGAAACTATATTTCGGATGTAAGATATATTATCACATTTTATGTTATTGTTATCAATTAATTTAATCTCATTTTCACCATAAAACCTCTACATTAACACATATTGTTAATGTTTACCATATTGTCATTGAAAGGTTTATTATTGTCTGCACTCGGTCTGGATTATATACCAACTGTTTGAGATAGAGTACAGCAAAACATTTATTCGTGAAAATTGTAATTTTTTTAGGGTAACCTAACTTAACCGCCTATTCAGCATATTGTTATTTGGCCTTTTACCATCTGACTTATTGTTAAAACTATATAGGAGATTGTTAGTTTATAGTTATCAACTATAACGGTAAATGTCGTAACGATAACGGAAACGGTCGTGAACAATATGGTAAATGGCCCAGGACTGGTTTGTGATTATGCGGGATGTTATTAAATAAACAGCATTTTCAGCTTTGTAGCAACTTCTTCGGAAGTTCGCTAACAGGAATCAGTGGTTTCCTTAATGATAATCAAAACAGTTTGTGTGAAGCTTAAATATTTAAATATTAGCACCGATTTCCGATTTGAACCGATTTACACCACAAATAAGGATGCTATTGGGGCAACTCACAAATTGTGATGGTAGTTTTTCATTAAAACAAGGTAATTTAAATTAAAGCACAAGAGCCAATTGAGATCAGTTTACACCAATAGTACAGACGCTGGTGCAGCCACTCACAAAATGGAATAGTGATTGGCTGGTTCCTAAATACGTGGCCCAGCGAGTTTGGCGAACGAATAATATGGATCACAATTAAATATGATCCCCACCACCCGCCCACCACACCCGGCGAATCAACACATCTCACCTGAAAGCAGCCTTATTTTATTGTTCACTCGATCACTCGTGCCACCGAACAATAGGACAACAAAACATTGCGCAACACACCCTCGACACAACTGTTCACAACCGATGCCCGTCGCAGGTTCCTTGATTTTCGCAAACTGTCGACTTGCACAACTACAGTCTAAAAACCATTTCACAACTGAAACCGATATCTGCAATAGGCAAGTTGAACGTCCCAAAGAGTAATCTACGCTTTGAATCACGATTGAAGGATTTTGCGAAATAAGCGCCCCAGAAGCATTCCGCGCCTATTGTTAACTTTATGCTTCTATTGATTTCCAAGCTCATCTGTATAGCACCAACCGGGGGAGACTTGGTTCTATACCCAATGCTTTCCTTATCTCCAATCCGCTCAACAAATCGCAATGTTTTGTGATATAGTGGGCAGAATATTATAATTTGAGATAATTCAATACAGACGTCTTCCAAACTTGGAAGATCGACAGGTGATCGGTGTGTAACCACCTGGTACCTCATAGCAAGATTCTTAGAGGCGGACCGAAAGAGTTGTTGTGCTACCTCACCCAAGAAGCAATAAAGGGACTTCAAGAAGTAAATATCGGAGAAGTATTTAACCATCTGAAAAATAAAGCCTAGAGCTCTGGACGCCTTGTCCATGATGTGCGAGATGTGAAGCTTGTACGCCAACTGAGAATCCAGAGGAAATATTCTGTTGAACATCGGTAAACATATACACATTCATTTTGCTTTTTTCAGAGACACTTCCAAAGTAAACAATTTTTCATCCGAAAAAAATATGTTGTGACCTGGGCGCGTCTTATGCCTTGTTCAGACTATAGAGTTATAACATGTTGTAAGCCTATTTTGATGACGCATTTCTTGTTGAAATTATTTGACATTCGTTGGACTTTGGAAGTGTCTCTGAAAAAAGCAAAATGAATGTGTATATGTTTACCGATGTTCAACAGAATATTTCCTCTGCAACAAGGCTCTCAATTATAAAAGTGCACACACAGTTTTGAACAGACAATAAGCAATAAGCTGGAAATGTCAGTTAATAGATCAGAAGCCTCTCTGTAAAAGATAGTCCTGTTCATAGAATTTCTCAACGTCAGAGCCAAATAACCAATGGGTGTCAGAGAAATTTGTGATTTATTTGACAAAATAGTTGCTGTTTTTAGCAAGTATGCAGCGCTGAATAACACTCTAACACTTAATTGGATAAGGTTTCTCTCTGCGCTTGCTTCTGCAATATTTTTGAATTACATTTCTAGATACTTTGTGACAGTGTAGTAAAATATTAGTGTAGATTTAAATCCTCGTCCGACCCTATGGGGCTCCTGCTTCGATCTCACTCGCTGGTACGTCTGGTTCTTCGTCATTGTAGATGTTCTCCGCCATTTGCCATACCTGCATGATATTATCTTCTGACACCGAACAAATGACCCACGGTTCGTTGGGATTCCATGAGAAATCGGAAATCTTGGCCGTATGACCACCGTGGATGAAGAGGAGCTCCGGAGGTCCATCTTCAGTATCTTCGGCGCTCTGTTCTTCACCAATTTTGGATAAATCCCATACGTGCAACCGCCGATCGGTTCCCGACGATGCCAGGATGGTTTCGTTATGCGGAGACCACTGTACTTGGAAAATTTCGTCCTTGTGCGATTCGAATGAATGTAGCTTGAGCTTTAGATTGCGGAGATCCCAAAGGGCAACGGTTTTGTCAGCAGAACCGGTGGCCAAGATAAACTCCGAATATGGATTGAAACTAAGACAATCCACCTCGGCGGTGTGTGCATCAACTGTATGTGAAGGTTTAGACGTATTGTTACAACGGGTATCCCAGATCATCAGTTTCTGATCGTCTGCAACGGATCCGAATAGTGATTCGTGTAGAAGATGCCATGCAACATCTTCAACGACAGCCGTATGTCCGGTGAAAATGTTTTTGGCATCGATAATTCGATGTTCCTTAGGAGTTGCATTGATATCCCACAAGCAAATTGTATGATCATCACTAGCTGACAGTAAATATCCGTTAAGGTTAGGATTCCACGACAATCCGTAGCCCTCCTTCTGGTGACCACGCAAACGAAGATCCGGATGACATTCGCCACTTGGTTCCGGTTTGCTCGGATGTTTCGTGTAATCAAACACCAGCACATCACTGGATGGTGTTTTAGTGGCGATGACACAAGGATTTTGCGGCATATACCTAGCCCGGTTAACCTCTCCTTCGTGATTAATTTTAATCTCAATCTCAATCTTACCGGACACGGAACCGAACCCTCCGAATTCTCCTTTTTCATTGTCGTAGTGACTTGCATCAAACTGAGCATCCTCATTAGGCAGCTGTACACTGGCAATCAGCAGGTGGTTCTGTTCGTCTGATGTATGAGTTCCTAGTATTAACCGATGAACGGAGTAATCCTTGCCCTCCGGTTTGGTTACGTCCGGTAACCATTGGGCCGTTAGGGAAGGCCATTCGAGGGCATGAGTCATGACCAAATCGTATAGGAATGGGAGTATTCTTCTTCCAAACCTTATATTCTTCGTTAATGACGCGCTCTTCTACGGCGTCATCGAATGCTTCAGCTGTAAAATAAAAATAATAATTGCACAAAAGAACCGAATCATTTCCAAATAGGAAATTTACCTCCATCGCCGCGATCACCCATTTCTTGCTGAACCTTCTACCTGGTTTCCAGCAAAGCAATCACCCGCCAAATCGTTGAGCTTGCAGATGGGTAAATTTTCCTATTTAAATGATTTTGTGCAGTATTGACACATTTTTACAACTGAAACATTCGATGACGCCGTGGAAAGCGCGTCGATGGCTGGCGGAAGAAGAATACTCCGTTCCTATACATTTGATCATGACTCATGTGAATAACGGCAATGTTGCCGGACGTAATGACCGGAACAGGTCTCGGATTTAAATCGGTAATACTGGGAACTCTACATCAGACTGACAGGAACCACTGCTGATTGCCGGTGGCTACAGCTATGAATATGGTTGATGCAAGTACCCGACAATGAAGAGTCGGAAGGTTCACTTCCGTGTCCCGGTAGATTAGTTGAATTAGGTAATCGCGAAGGTTAACCAGGTAGAGTATATGCAAAATCGCTGTGTCATCGCCACTAAAACGCCGTCAGTGATGATAACAGTGTTTGTTACGCAGGCATCCGAACAAACTGCAGAGGTAATCATCGGATCTTCGTTGCGTGATCCCAACCTTAACGGATATTTACTGTCAGCTATTGATGATCATACAATTTGCTGTGAGATATCAATGCAGCTCAGGAACAATCCGAATTATCGTGCCGTGACAGACATACGGCTGACATGAAAATGTACGTAACATCTTCCCGCAGTCATATTCAGCGCAGACGATCAGAAGCGATGATCTGGATACCCGTTATGTAATACGTCACAAACCTTCACGTACAGTGTCTGCAGTGGAGCAATCTTAGTTTCAATCCATATTCGAACATCTTGGCCGCAGTTCTGCTGTCGTATTGCCAGATCTCACAATCAAAGCTCCAGACTGGAATTTGGTGCCTCCCTTCAGTAATCTTCTCCATATGTGAAAACCTGTCACCGAATGTCGAACCGATAAACGTATTCCATATGGTTTATCAGTGTGAAGAACAGGCGCCAGCTGAAGATGGACATCGGTACTATTTTCATCACGTGTCATACGTTTCCGTTTCCTAAATGGAGCTCAGGCAAGTAGATGTTCGTATCAGAATAATATCGTGCAGGTATGTGGTACAATGACGAAGGTAACATTGCCAGCAGTGAAGACCTCGGCAGGCCCTTGATTGAGACAATTTGGAATCTGCACTGGCCGCATCGCAGTAATCAAATGTAATTTAAGTATTTATGAAATGGCTCAAACATCAGTGAAATGTTGGAATTGCATTCGGCGCTGCATACGCTAGAGCAACTAATCGGAAAAATCACCAGATACTCTGAGCCAATGATTTATTTGGCTCTGACGTTGGTATGAACGGAATATCTTTACAGGAGGCTTCTGATCAACTGACATTTCCAACGTATATATCATTTAAAACAATGTGTGCACATGATGACCTTGTTGCAGGGAAATATTCTGTTGAACATCAGTAAACATATGCATTGTTTCGCTTGGGCCATACAGAGTGTGTGATGTCAGAATGGGCTGTGAAATTGCGTCATCAAAATGGGCACAGCGTATAACTCTATGAAGTCTGTAAGACCTTGGAGAGTCACAACCTCTTTGCTGGATGAAAATTGTTTGCGGTGTCTCTGAAAAGCAAAATGAATGTGTATATGTTTACCGATATTCAACAGAATATTTCCTCTGGATTCTCAGTTGGCGTACCAACTCATCTCGCACATCGACAAGGCATCAAACTCTGGGCTACATTTTCGGATGGTCATCACTATCGATATTTTCTTGAAGTCACACCTTCTTGGAATGAGATGCTGTAACTCTTTCGGTCATTTCTAAATGTATGTACCGGGTTACACCGATCACCTGTCGATCTTCAAGTTTTGGAAGACGTCTGTATTAATTCTCTGCCACTATATCACAAAACATTACCATTGAGCAATTGAGACAAGAGAGCTTGTGGAGTATTGGTGGTGAAATCAACTCAGAAACTATAAAGTTGAAGCAATGGAAGCGGAATCTTCTGGAATATTGCAAAATCCTTCAATCGTGTTAAAGCGTAGATACTCTTTGGGACGTTCAACGCTATTGCAGATATCGGTTTCAGTGTGAAATGATTTTTGGAGCAACAATCACTGATTTTGAAAATCAGGAACCTACGACAGGCACATCGGTATCGCTAATATATCAAAGTATATTACCTATGCCTAATGTGATGCAATTTCGTGTCTGGTGATCAGTGGTACTGTAAAGATGGGCCTTTCAGTGAGATGTGTTAGACTGATGAACCAGGTAGTGTGATCCATATTCGTTCGTAAATAAGACCCTTCAATCATATTCCATTTTGTGATGGCTATTGGTGTAAACTGATCATCAGTGTCTTTATTATTTAGGTACCTTGTGCAATGAAGGCCTGCATCACAATTTAATGAGTTGCTAATGTAATCCTTCTTGTGTAAATCAGTTCGTCGGAAGTCGGTATCTATGTTGATATTTGAAGCTTCGCACGAATGTTTTGATTATCATTGAAACCACTGATTCTATTGTAACTTCCGAAAATGCAAACAATTGTTTTGACTATGGCATCATAATCCGCAGGCAGTCATAGGCCATTTACCATATTGTTGCGACCGTTTCCGTTAATAAGATACGACTACCGTTATGGATGATAACCTCGTGGCAATCTCTATACTCCAGATTTTGGCAATGAATCAGATGAAAACCAAATGTAATATGCTGAATGAACGTTAAGTAGGTACCTAAAATTGCAATTTTCGCAATAAATGTTTGCTCTATCGCGGTGGCTATATAATCGGATAATCTGAACAACAAACGCTCAATGATAAATATGAAGCATTAACAGTATGTGTGTATGTAAGAGGTTTTATGAGTGAAATGAATTAAATATTGATAACAACAACATAAGATGTGTATATCTTACATCCGAATGTAGTTTCATTTTTTAACTGGAGTTCGGATACACTTTAAGACTGGTCGGATGTAACGTTTACTGAACGCGTCATCAGCGTAGTTTCGTTCTTTGAGAATTACAAATCTTGAAATATATGATATTCAGCTCACCATCATGGGACAGACAAGGAATCGGAGGACAGATCGCTGAAGATATCCCCGACCTGTTGAACCACGTTGCTGCAATGAGCTGCCTCGTCTGCTGGGTACGTAGTGCCGCCGTAGAAGACTCGAATGAGACGGCAACCTTTCAAGGCCTCGGTACCTGTACGCGCCTGTAGAGCACCGGAAATAGCCTACCGCGTTGCATACTGCCCACAAACCATCACCGACGCGCTAGAACCGAGGATGTTTATATTGGATTCAGGAATGCTGTCCTCGATGGCACGCACTTGTGCATGCTGCAGCACGGGCAGTTCTCGTCAGAAAACAAACTCTGACCAGCGTGAAGGGGATCCTCCTGCTAGCTCGATCAACCATTTTTGCTGGTAGCCTCGAAACGCCATGGATACCCGTTTTTGTAAGACCTGAAACCAAGGTCCTTGGTGGTATGGTGTGAGCGGCTCAATGAAACGTTGAGATCTGCAGCCGTTTTCCGGATTGAGCGGTTCTTTTTTGCGCCGAATTCGCTCCCTTGATCTTGATGACCCGTGGCGATCAACATCGCTGGTACGCGGCCGATCCGGATCTCCGCGAGTCATCGGTCGGAGCCGTCTCCCGGTATCGCCTGATGGTCGATGTATGAACAAAGTTCCGCTTGACCCCATGCGATTTCGGCAGCCGGAATATATCGCCGGGTCGCTCACCGTTCAAAAAACGCTTAATTGAAGTCACGATACTCATACATCGCGCGTAACAAGTGAACAGCAACTAACAGAATGTCAACACCGCGCACATTCGGTAGCGTATGAATGAAGCTGAAAGCGACACCAATACCAATGCGGAATATGTACGTAGCGCATACCTGCGCAATGATGCAAACTTGTATTCGAACTTATGTGAACACCGTGCATATAGCTGAATTGTTTTTCGTTATGCGGGATTATATATAAATATGGTTCAAGGGGATACAGCTTACATTTTTCAGTGTCCTGACAGCTAGATCGGTGGAAATCATCAATGTCTTGCCCTTCGTTATAATAAACATCGAAAGAGATGATAATTACCCACTGCAAAAATGATTGCCCTTAAAAACTGACGCAACACAAACACATGATAAAGCGTATTATATATCTGACACAAAATTTTCATTAGGGGCAACTGACAAACGTAAACGTAATGGCTTCTTCCGTAAATTTCTCGTGGCACAAAAGCTTACCATGTAAGCCTCCAATTCTATCGGATAGGTGAACACTTCCTCTTCGAAATGATCGTGGTGGATTGATTAGACGAGTTTTCAATAACGAGAAATTTAAGGAAGAAGCCATTGTTTACGTTTGTCAGTTAGGCCCTAATGAAAAGTTGTGTCGATATGTTACCACTAACGAATATCTTTATTATGTTTGCTATGTTTCCATTATATTTAAATGCGTCCCGCACAATATACGAGCAGTAGTGAAATCAAGAGGATTGGATGACAAAAACTTGCAGTATCAATATCACAACAACAACCAATTGGAGAAGAACAGATGAGAACTATTCATACTTGAACTTATCAATTACAATTATCACTAAATCATTATTTTGTTTTCGTTTCAACATTCAAACGCCTTCTCTCTCTTGCTTCACTTTCGCCTCTAATATCCTCTATGTAATGCATCTAACACTTGTTGGGACTGGTTAGTTAATAACCGGCGCCTGCTATGTGGAAGATCCCGGTGTGCTATATGGTTTAGGGCATATCAATGGGTAGGCTTGGTAGGTTCGCCTAGCCCAAACGCAGATGGGCGGACAGTGGTCTGCCAACGGGCGACTGAAAAATTACAATTACAAGATCCCTTTATTGCTCCTTGGTGCGATCGATTCTGAAGTATTGCTCTACACTCAAAAAATCGACACGTTATATCCACGTGAAACGCACGTAATTCTCGTCCACTGCCAAAACAAGTAATAAACACGTGGAATTCACGTAAGAGCTACGTGATTTCCACGTAAAATCACATTCTACGTGAAAATCACGTAAATGTTACGGGATTTTTCACGTAAAATTAACTGGCACGTAATGTTTACCTGATTTTACTGAAGAAAATTTGGTTACGTGTTCGATGGAAGTTACGTGAAGTTTCACGTGAAAACAACGTGTCGATTTTTTGATGTACCGTCTGAAATCCGAGCTATATTAATGGAGCAAATAGAATCGAATCTGTTCAACGCAGGTTTTCACGCTTCGCTTTGAGGAGGTTGCCTTGGAGAGACCCGTTTCGTATGCCGAGTTACTGAATGAGCAATCGAAGCAACTCGACCTATTTGCAATCCAATCGTAGCAAGCTAGATTAAGAAATTGTTAAATAAACGTTAGTTCACATTCATCACTTCAACCAAAGCGGTCTCTCTTATATTTTGCTTCAAGAGGTTATGGGCCAGGCTAGCTTGAGCGGTTACCGTAGCAACCGATATAAATATAAGAGGTGAAACTTTTCCAGTCAAGATTTTTCAACCGAAGATTTTTGGAGGATCGATATGGACCGTATGGGACTCGTGAAGTTCAACGGTGCCAACTACCCCATCTAGAAGACGAAAGGTGGAGTTCCTACTAATCCGGGACGACTTGACCCGAAAACGACCAGGACCTGGTACCGCAACGGTAGTGAATGCAGTTCTGGATCCGGCCGTTGAAACTTGGGACAGCGGTGACCAGCGTGCCCGTGTAACGATTGGCCTTTTGATGGAGGACAACCAATTGAACCTCATCAAAGGTGCTAAAACAGCGAAGGAAACATTGGAGAAACTACATACACACTACGAGAAGGCAACACTAACCTCGAAGGTTTCGCTTCTGAAGAAACTGTGTGACAAACGGTATTCCGACGGCGAGGACATCGAACAGCACGTATTCGAAATGCAGGAGTTATTCGAGCGGCTGACGGTTACAGGACAGGAACTACATCGTAATCTGCAAGTTGCCATGGTCCTCCGCAGCCTACCGGATTCTTTCAACACTTTGACCCACGGCTTCTGGAGACAAGGGCGGATGACGAGCTCACTCTGGATCTGGTCAAGTCAAGGTGGTGGATGAAGTGTCGAAGCGCAGTTCCAGTACAAAGAGAATCAGTTTTGAAGGCGGATTGGAAGAAGCAGATGATAACGTGCCATTTTTTGCAGCAAGCAAGGACACAGAAGAAGGATTGTCGTGCTATGGCGGAGCAAGCAGCCGGAAGTCAGAGTAAGTCTCGTGCTCAGGGTGAGAAGCGTCGTTCACCGAAAGCGAAAACAGCTTGTGAGGAAGTCCAAAATAAATCGAATCTGGAGTATTCGTTTGCGGCGAGGAGCGGATTCAAATCGGCACATTCGTGGGTGATCGATTCCGGAGCAATCTCTCACATGTGTGCGACTTGGACCAGTTCGTGGAATTGGATGATAGTGTGCAGCAGGACGTAATCCTAGCGGACGGCAAGAAAACTGCAGCGAAGGGAATTGGATCGTGCCAACTGGCGTTCTTATCTTCAAGGAAAACAGTTTCAAAGTAACTCAGGGATGTTTTGTATGTTCCGGACTTTGAATCGAACCTCATTTCGATGAAGAAGCTTACCGTGAAGGGTGCTATTATTGTTTTCGATGCCAGTGGATGCCGGCTAATCGGGATGAGAAGGTCATCGGAAGTGCCACGTCGTCTGGAGGGTTGTACTACTTGAAAGTCGCCAATAAAGCGTTAGTATTGAGAGAATGCAAGCTTATATCAAGTTGTCAGCATACGTGGCATCCCTTTTTGGGGCACCGTGATTCTGATGCTATTCAGGAGCTTGAAAGCAAGAAATTAGCATCCGGAATAAAGATCGAGGATTGTGGCTGCCCTGTAGTCTGCGAATGTTGCCTGAAAGGTAAGCTGACACGGTTCCCATTCCCGAAGAAGTCGGATCGCAAATCAAGTCAAGCTCTGGATCTAATCCACTCGGACGTATGCGGTCCTATGCGAACACCAGAGATGGGACGCTGCATGGTCTTGGATTCATGTTTGTCGCTGAAGTACTGGGCCAAGGCTGTCAACACGGCCAACTATCTGCAGAACCGTCTGCCAACCAAGCCGTTAGAGAAGACACTGCTTGAAATGTGGAGCGAAACAATGCTGGATCTGAGTTATCTGAAGATTTTCGGATCGCCGGCGTACGTCTGGATTCCGCAACAGAAGAGATCGAAGCTGTAGGCAAAGTCGAAAAAGCTGTTGTTCGTTCGATATTTCGTACAACACAAGGCATATCGTTTCATAGATCCCGATAACGACAAGTTGACCGTAAGCCGCGACGCAGTGTTTCTGACGCCGGAGGAGGTTCGGGCAACCGAATCTCATAAGGAATGCATGTTAGATTATCCCTTCAGACCTACTGAACCTGCCAAAGTTAATGAAGTCCCCGTTGCTACAGTGGATGACAACGACGATGAAAGTGACACCAGCGAAGATGATTTCTACGGCTACGAATCAACCATCGAAGATTTCGTCAATGAGGATGATGAATCCGTGGAAGAGACTTGATCAACTGATGGGCAGGAGGAGAATCGACATGACCAGATCGTACACCGGAAGAGGCAACCAACCGGAGGAACAAGGGGAATGTTGTTAGTGCACCTCGACGATCAAATCGGGCAAACAAGGTATGCCACCGTACTGTTATTCAGCTGCAGCCACGCTGGTAGCGGAACAACAGCACGAGCCATGTTCCTACCGAAGCCATAAGTTGCTTACAAACAATGGAAACGAGCCATGGAGGAGGAGACTAAATCGCTTCAGAAAATGCTACTTGGAAGTCGTCCAATTACCTGCCGATCGGAGGGCCATCGGTAGCAAATGGATCTTCGAAGAAGCTGGACAAATGTTAACGTGATCTGTTATAAAACCCGCCTTATTGCTCAAGTAAGTCAGAAGTATGGCACGGATTACGACCAAGTATTTGCGCCAGTGGCGAACAGACGACGTTTCGCACCTTACTCCAGTATCGCCGACGCCGTAATCTGATGGTGCAACACGTTGACGATCAAGACGAGCGTACCTTTACGGCAAATTATCCGAAACGATTACATGAAGCAGCCTGCTGGATTCACGACCGGTTCCAGAGCGATGTCTGCCGTTACGCAAAAGCCTGTCGCCGGCCTGAAGCAGGCAGGACGAATGTGGAACGAGAAGATCAGCAGGTGCTACAGGAGCTTGGATATGTGCCTGGGTTATATATATTCTGGGTTCCGGGACACTGTGGCATTGAAGGTAATGAAAGGGCGACGGAACGAGCTTGCTAAACAAGGTTCAAATGCACAGTTTATTGGCCAGAACCATTCTGCGGTATATCATACTGTGCCATAAAAATGGAATTAAAATCTTGGAAAGAGCAAGGGTGATGACCAATTGGTTAGTCACCACAAAGTGTTCTCAAGCGAAAGGTTTATAATTCCAAATGTTGCAGTGGTAAAAAGCTTCTGGAGCTCAATAAGGAGTTCTTTGTACCTATACTGGCCTAGTAACCGGACATTGCCCGAGTAGATATCATTTGAAAAACATTGGCCTGGTTCAGAATGATATCTGTCGTTTCTGCAACATGGAACGTGAAACCTCGGAACATCTGCTTTGCAGTTGTGATGCTGTGTACAAGAGCAGACTTAAATTTCTGTACAGTGGCTATATGCAACCTAAAGAAATTTGGACTGCAATTCCTGGGAAGGTGGTGGGTTTTATAAACTCAATTTTGCCTGACTGGGAGACGCGTCTTAGGCTGGTCACTTGACAAATGGTGATCTAACTTTAAGATGCGAATTAGTATAGTAAACAGGGTATATCACAAAGTTCAACTCAGTGGACGCCGTGATTCTACGCCCCAACAAAAAAAAATATGTGCCCATCGAGAATCCGACTCTCTGTCTGTACGTGAGGACGTGCAACGGGCAAAAGTCGCCATCTTGTTGTACGTGAGACGACATGCCTCGTTGTGAGCCCACGATCAAACGAGATACGAAAGAGGGTTCGTAATTTCCCTGCAACAACACTTCACCATCACGTATTTTGGAGCAGTATCGCACTACTTTGGCATCCAGATTCAGAGGACGCAAGACGGCCAATTCCTACTGAATCAAAGCGCTTATATCGGAGGGTCGCGGCTAAGTTTGGTCAAGACAAAGCAAAGCCGTCCCGTCCCGATAGGACCGGATACCGAATAAACAGCAAATGGAGGAGGATCCGATGCCCGGAACGAGGAGTTAAAAGCCTAGTAGGTGCTTTGCTGTACATTGCGGTGAATTCCAGGCCCGACATCGCTATCAGTGCATCCATTCTGGGACGAAAGTTAGCCGACCCACTCAAGCCGACTGGTCGGAGCAAAACGCATGCTGCGGTATCTCTACACAACCGCAAACTTGAAGTTGCGCTAGGAGGTGAGGAGAACTGAAGCCTACGTGGACGCTGATTGGGCCGGCGATTGCGTGGACCGGAAGAGCAATACTGGATTCGTGTTCCTGCTTGGTGGACATATCGGCTGGACAGCAAGGAAAGCGCAGTGTGTCACACTTTCATCGACTGAGGCGGAATACGTCGCACTATCCGAAGCCAGCCGTGAATTGCTTTGGCTTCTCAAACTCATGAACGACGTGGGCAAATCCCATTGCGGTGCAGGGAGGACAACCAAAGCTGCATTTGCAATGTTGCGATCGAAGGAATAAATAACCGAACGAAGCACATTGACACCGGTACTAAGTTCGTCAAGGATCTGGTTAATACCGGAGTCATGGATGTTATCTATTGGTCCCACAGACTGATGATTGCTGACATCCTCACCGTTAGCAGAGTCAAGTTGCAGCAACTACGAAACAAGATTGGCCTGCAGTGCGTCGAGCTTGAGGAGGATTGAAGGAGCAATCGAAGCAACTTGACCTATTTGCAATCAATCGTAGCAAGCTAGATTAAGAAATTGTTAAATAAACGTTAGTTCCACTCAACCAAGCGGTCACTCTTATACTTTGCT
>JASCZW010017576.1:0-16841 GCA_034211315.2 Aedes japonicus | reverse complement strand
TCATAATTTACTAAATTTTAAACTCTTTGAATTCTTAAGGTTCAATGTTCAAGAAAACTTTTAAATATTATTATGTGAGTCGTGCCAAAAGAAGTCATCCAGACACCAATGAGCGCAAAGGCTCTGGTGTTTCATTTGGGAACTTCAATTCATTGAAATGATAACAAACTACACTCATTGATCCAATGGCGACTGATATATTCGCATTGTCACCAGAGATTCTGTGGAATGTGAAGCTTACCTTCGTAATTGTTTATAAGGTTATGTTGGGCACGATTGTTGCCAGATCTCTCTGATACATGCCGATTACGCTTCTTTCTTACTCCATCGCCTGTATTTTGAGCTGCTCTTTCTTCTTGACTCAACCTCATTCGAGCCCGTGAAATCCGTTGTCGATCCAATTTAGTTTGAGTTGCACGCTGATCGTCGCTTTGTCTCATTCGAGAGTTTACTGAGCTAGCAGCCGACCGATATAATTCTGTCTGGAGTTGGAGGCATTGTACAACAATACTCATTTAAATTAACTGAAACCGAAACTTAGTTCGTGTTTTTTTTAATTCTAGTAATATCGTCGATTTCACCTTCCTGATACACTATTAATCACACAGCGAACGATACTAATGTAAACAAAAACGTTATTACACATCTGTCAGTTCAACACAAAAGACATAAACTAATACCTTCACTTTCCATTGACCTTCATTCCAATACTTGACCAACAATAGAATTGGACCTATCAACATTTGTAAACATATACTTTTGAGCCTTTTTTCTCGCAAGCCATAGGCTACACACGCAAGTCTATAGCATCATCGTGTAGAGAAACTTTTCCCTACATTATTATGGTATTGATTTGCGTGGGTGGCTTATGGCTTAAGATAAAAAGGGCTCAGGAATATTTGGTTACATTGTTATTCTATTGTTGATCTAGAATTTACATCTCGCTGCAAGGTGTCACAAATACAAACGTTCCAGTTAATACGTGCATCTTCATGCTATAAATCGTATACAATAAAGTTACTTTTTACTCAGGAGTGAGTGCGATGGAAAAAAACTACTTAAAAAAATCGAGTAAATTCCTAAATCCACGTAAAACCCGTAATTTACAAAAACTTTGCAAAAAGCGAGAAAAGTTTGGTTTGAAATGCGTATTTGATCAAATATAAGCGAACGTTATCTACTCGTTTGAACTACGAAAACCGCGTCATATTCCGACAACCCCGTAAAAAATTGCGAAATAAGTGACTCTAGTGTATTATCATTATTTGTACATCTTCTCAAAAGGTCCTAAGTAACAATCAGTGATTCTCTCCTCTCTCGTTCTTTTAAGTTAATTGCGAAGCCATTATTATAGTTTCCATCGGTTTGTCCTTACAAATCGAGAGATGGTCTTGGTGTCTAGCATATTATGATATTCCCAAACAAAATGACAATTTGATTTTTCGACAAGTATCAGAAAGATCTGGTTCTCATTTTCTAATAAAATTTTCCAAATTTTTCACGAACGGACAGCATTTCATTTATATATATATATATATATATATATATATATATATATATATATATTATATATATTATATATATATATATATATATATATATATATATATATATATATATATATATATATATATATATATATATATATATATATGTATATATATATATATATATATATATATATATATATATATATATATATATATATATATATATATATATATATATATAATAATATGTATATATATATATATTTATAAGATGACCATGTTCGATGTAGGGTCACCAGAAAAATCGACATTTTATATATAAAATATCATAACTTCTGAACCACTGAATTGATTTCCATTGTTTTTTTATGAATAGAAAGCTGATTACTTTTTATTGTTATTCAAAATATTGGTTAAAATAATTAATGTACTCATATTTGCTAAAATGATAAAAATATTCGTTTCTTATGTTTTTTGAAATGTTGGACCGCAACGACTTATTATTTTTATATTTTTTTATGAAATTTGCACCATTTTTACATAACATATAAAAAAACTAGAAATGTTCATCGAGCCGTTTTTGAGTTAATATTTTTGGAAATTTTTTTTGCCCATACACACATGGAAAAGTTTTTTGCCCATACACACATGAAATGAGCATAGTTTTCCATCACTTCAAAATAACTGCGGGAATCATTTCATTGAAGTTATCAAACTTATTCCCAATAAATTCATGATAACCATGTTTACAAATCAAGTTTTATTTGTGAAGAAGTGTACCCATCAAAAGTAGGGGAGGCTGGTCCAATTCTGACCCCATTAAATGTAAGAACTATAAATCAGCCTCAAATTGTTTAAAAGCAGACCAACATTGCTAGGGTTAACTCAGTCCGTTAGCGTCCAAATTCAGCATGAGTGCTCAAAAGGATTGCAGAGGCACTCATGCCGAATTTGAGTTGTAGCGTAAACCACGGCTGAGTAAACTTAACTCATTTATTGAATTATTCCACATTAGGGTCATTTTGTGTGAACCGAACTGAAACCTTACTGAAGAAACGTGTAATACAATGAAGCACGAATGCTCAAATTGCCATATTTGGAGTCATAGCTACAGGAAACTTACTCCTAAACTATATGGTTATGCAGCGGAAAGGAGAATAAAGTTGGCTAAAAGCTGTTCCTACATTTGTAATACCTGCTATTGCAGACTTTATCGCTTTATCAAGAAAGAAAACGAGCCAGCAACTCCAAGTGCAGTTAATCTAGAATGTGAAAACCAAGAACTCACCGTTTCTGACCCATCGAAACTTGATGATCTCGCCTTTGCCGGACCATCAGGCACCAATAATTTCGCCGTGGCCGGACCATCTAGAGTGAACAATTTCACCGCACCAGCAAACATCAATAATGGTGGTTTCGAAATAATCGATCCCAATGCCGCTGAAGCATCGGAAATTGACGCTGTTCCTATTGTTGGTAAGTAGAATAATCTTTTCTTTTTGTTCATTCAGACGTCATGATTTGCTACGTTATACAAGTTGTACTCGATTATTCAGAAAATTGAAAAAAATATCAGTTCCGTATGATTTTACCTACCTGGTAGCTCAATTTGTAGAGCAGTTGCCTATCATACAAGAAAAAAGATACTTCAAATAATCGAATAAAATCTGTATTACATACATACGAGTGCTGAATCAATTGGTAGCGCTGCTGCCCAGAAACCCGGAGACGGTCAGGAAATTCTTCAACAGATGAAGGCAAAATTTTATGAAACATCTGACAGAAACGATCGATATAGGATTCTTACTTCCCTCCCCAAATCCTAGACTGCATACAAAATTATGCAAGATTGCATCCGTGTTTCGCAACAATCTGTTCAAGGTGCAAAGGAATTACAGATTGGAAAAGGTTTTATGAGCACACCGGAGATATGTTATGTTATCTTTGAGCGATGATACTCTAACTCTAATTAGGGAGTTTTATAATAGTGACGAGATAAGCAGAGCATGTCCTGGGGAGAGGGATTTCGTTTGCTTGTAGTCTAAAGCTTTGAGATTTGAGCTCCAATTCCTCAATATAGCGGAGCCTGGTCCAATCCCGACCCTGTGGCCAATTCCAACCTCCCAAGATTCTCTCAGACAGCGCTGGTTGCCAAATTTTTAATAATACCAATGGAAAGCTTTCATTACACAAAGAATTTCAACGTCATTGGTCGGAGAAATTGTGTTTTTTGGACTTCAAAATTGATATTTTAACTTGACTAAATTTAAGAAAAAATGTTCTACACGCTAAAAAAAAATTGTATTCTATTTTCAGTTTGGTTCACTCAAAATTACCCTAATGTGGAATAATTCAAAATATGAGTTAAGTTTACTCAGTCGTGGTTTACGCTACAACTCAACTTCGGCATGAGTGCCTCTGCCATCCTCATGAGCACTTATGCTGAAATTGTACGCTAACGGACCATTGTGGTTCCAGTTATAGCGTATACCATGGCTGAGTAAACCCTAGCAATGTTGGTCTCTGCTTTTAAATAATTTGATGCTGATTTATAGTTCTTATATTTAATGGGGTTAGAATTGGACCAGCCTCCCTGTTCGCGATAGCGAAATATTTCCGGCCATGTCATCGGCACATCGTACCCAGCATCGTGCGACGCGATAATCATGAAACGCAACAAAGCCGAAACATATATTTGTTTTAGTTTCCTTCCTTTCCTACTCTCCTTCCACACACGCACTAACCCCGAGAAGACCGCGGGATATCGGTCACCCACACTAACAATTCTTAATTTTAGAACGCAAAAGCTTCTGATTGGCGAATCAATTCACGGATAGACTGAGCGAAAGGTATTTAAAGAAGGTGTCATTCACGAATAGGGCCAGAAGTTATTTGTAACCTACACAGTGCAGTGAAAAATACAAAGTTTGTAGAAGAAAATATTGTGAAATTTTTATTTCCTATGGAGCCTTGAGGGTTGCAGCTATCTGCTGCTCGTCTGCATCGCTGATTCGAGTTCTGCTGCTGGACGTCACCGGTGTTTGGTATCATCGTCCGTTCGTTTGCCTACTGCGTAGTTTTCCTGCGTTCTGGCTGCTATCGTCTTGCCACTATCGTTCGCTACCTAAACCCAACATTGAAAGAGTTGAGCGTTAGTTTTTTTCAGAACTACTTCCACTGGGAAGGTAGACGATTGTGGAACATAGCAGTAGAATATTAGTGTCCCGCTATCAGAGCGGAGTGTGGGCCAGTGGAACCAACATATTGGTCCATCGAGCCGGATGTTGCCTACGAACATGAACTACTATCCAAGTGAAGTTATTATTCAAAGTGCATGAGAACAAATTCATGAAGAACTGTTTTCTAACACAATTCAGAACAAGAACAAATGTGAAAAGTTAAAGAACGTTATAGAACACTGGTTGTGCTATTTGTGAATGAACTGCGACATCATTGTGAGTTTAGTGTTCGTTGCTCTACCGTAGCAACTATTCCTGTCCGTTGTCAATCCCACGCACACCAGAACCATCATACATCATACATCAACGTGGCCAGGTGAAAGGTAGGGTCACCACTATCGTCAAAGCATTAGAGAAAGCCGAGGATAATCCTACCGAGGTGAGTCTTCCAATATTACGTGTGTACTCCAAAAAACTTGAATCTCTGTATAATGAGTTTGTTGCCATCCATAAGGAAATATTGCCTTTTTTACCATCCGGAAAGCTCGATGAGCAGGATGAAAAGTTTTCTGAGTTCGAGAATCTTCACACAGATGGCATGATTCGTGTGGAAATTTTTATTGAACAACTTTCAACCCCCTCATACCTGCTGCACCAACATCACAAGCTAATTCTCCCCAAGTTATTATTCAACAACAGCCACTCAGAGAGGGGCTCTTATACCGCCCATCAAATGTAGGGATAGGGAATCCCTACATTTGATGGGCGGTATAAGAACTGGCCGCGGTTTAAAACCATGTTTCAGGACATTATCTCTAGGTGTTCTGATTCAATTGCATCATCTTGACAAGGCTCTTGTTGGTGCAGCTGCCGGTATCATTGATGCAAAGACATTGGCAAACAATAACTATCGTCATGCTTGTGAAACACTCATCCAACGGTTTGAGAACAAACGGGTGATCATTGATACCCACATTAGCGGACTCTTGTCTTTGCAAAGGATGACAAAAGAATCCAATAGTGAGTTGCGTGAATTATTAGAAACATATTCTCGTCACGTTGAAGGTTTAAAATACATGGCCAACCAATCGACCACACATCTGGATTAATAATTACAAAAATTCTTACTTCATGTCTTGATCCAGTGACGCGTAAATATTGGGAACGATCTCTTAATCATGGTGATCTGCCTGTCTTCGGTGAAACTTTGAAATTTCTCAATGAACAGGGTCGAGTCCTCGAAAGGTGTGAAACCGATCATCCAGCTACAGCGAAACCACCTGTCGGTAAATTCCCTCAATCTGCGTCGAAGTCAGTAAACGTGAAGGTTCATGCGTCTACATCTGCAGAGAGTAGCGATTCTTGTCAATTTTGTGGTGGTAATCATTTCAATTACCAATGTTCTGAATTTCGAAAGTTGTCCGTTTTTCAAAATGGCATAAGCACCATCATGCTCTTCTGCACGAAGACACGCAAAGTACAGTAGATCCGGAACACACGGATCCAAGGCCGCCGGCACAAAACGTTACGATCCAAGCGTCTGCTTCTCCTCCACACCAGCCTTCTTCCGTTGAAACTTGTATATCCGCCTCCATTTCTTCGATCTATTGTCCAGCCTTGCTTCCTAGTGTATTGTTGTTAACTGCTATGGTGAATCTACTCGACAAGTCTGGCAGTCTTGTTTCTTGTCGAGCTTTCCTTGATTGTGGTACTCAAACAAATCTGCTCTCCAGGTCTATGTATGAGAAATTGGGGTTTGACGGAGTTCCTGTACAGGTCGATATCATTGGTGTCAGCTCATCTCGGAGTAAGTCTAACTGTCTTGTCGATATAAATGTTCGCTCACTATACAGTAACTATGAAACCGATCTCAAGTGTTTGGTTACAGAAACGGTTACAAGTCCGTTGCCATGTAGGGCAATCAATGTAGCTGAGTGGAATATTCCTTCCAATATACAGCTGGCCGATCCGAATTTTCATATCCCTGCAAACGTTGATTTACTGATTGGAATTAGTCACTTCTTCGAATTGTTGAAAATTGGGCACAGCGTTCTTGGTGAGGGTCTTCCCGAGATGCGTGAAACTGAGTTAGGATGGATTATTGCCGGTGAAATTCGTAATGAAATTACAGCTTTAACGAATGTCTTGCAAGTGCACTGTGTTGTCATTGATTCTTTTCAAAGTGCTATCCTGCGTAATTCAGCTGACATAGTGAAACTTCCAATACGTCAGAACTTGACTCAGGTGCCTGACAATCGATCGTTGGCTCTCAGTCAATTTTTCCTACTCGAGAGACGTTTACTTAAGTATCCCAAACTATATGCACAGTACTCAAAGCTTATTAAGAGTACATATCCTTCGAACACAGTACTGAAGTTATTGAAACAAATAATTCCCCTGGAAAACTTAAATCCAACATACCACATTATGCCATCTATAGGCCGACTAGTTCAAGCAACAAACCAAGAGTTGTGTTTGATACATTGGCGAAACCGCCATTCTGAATTTCTTTGAATGATGTTTTAAAGGTGGGTCCAGTCATTCCGAGTAACTCGTTGTCGATTCTTTTGAGGTTCTGCATGCATACTTTTTTTCCACAGCTTGCAGATTGGTAGTGTATCGACAGATTTTTGTTGACTCGAAACTAACGTCCTTTTAAGGAATATCTTGGCGCTTTAAACGGACTGATCGCATAAAAACCTTTGAATGGCTTGCGGTTACTTCTGGTACTTCCACTGCCCCGTTTTTAGTAACTAGAGCACTGGTTCAGCTTGCTTATGATGAAGGAGAGAACTTCCCTCGAGCGGCTTGTGAAATACAAGAACGTCATGAACGTTGCGTTAATCAAGAAACGATCCACCATGATGTTCCTGGGTCTGACCGTGAAAAAAATGTATCCTTTGATGGTATGTGTGCTAATGAGGTTAAAAAAAACTCTCGGATTGATGTGGGATCCGAAAAGCAATGTACTTCTCTTCTGTCTATCTGAATTGTCCGAGGATAAAGTTATCACAAAGTTGTTTGACCCGTTCTGGCTTCTTTCGCACATCACTGTTCTAGTAAAACATCTTATGCCACAAACATGGACTGCCAAGATAGATTGTAATAAGACTTTGACTGAGAGTCTTCTAAATGATTGGTTACAGCTGCGCAAATCTCTTGAGCATTGAAAACAGTTAAGGAAACAATTTTTAAAATCGTGGGTTCACGATTACTTGGTAGATTTGCAGCCTAGCAGCAAAATCGTCTCCGTGTTCCAAACATTATTCCGGGTCAAATTGTTCTCTTAGAGCCTCCTCAACAAACTATAACTTCGAAACTATATTTCGACGGCCAATTAATAAACTTTCTCTTGTACCTATAGAAGATAACCAGCAAATGCCAATAACAACCGAGTAGAAGACATCACTTGCGCGGGGTGTATGTTCGCGATAGCGAAATATTTCCGGCCATGTCATCGTCACATCGTACCCAGCATTGTGCGACGCGATAATCATGAAACGCAACAAAGCCGAAACATATATTTGTTTTAGTTTCCTTCCTTTCCTACTCTCCTTCCACACACACACTAACCCCGAGAAGACCGCGGGATATCGGTCACCCACACTAACCATTCTTAATTTTAGAACGCACAAGCTTCTGATTGGCGAATCAATTCACGGATAGACTGAGCGAAAGGTATTTAAAGAAGGTGTCATTCACGAATAGGGCCAGAAGTAATTTGTAATCTACAAAGTGCAGTGAAAAATACAAAGTTTGTTAAAGAAAATATTGTGAAATTTTTATTTCCTATGGAGCCTTGAGAGTGGCAACTATCTGCTGCTCTGCTCGTCTGCATCGCTGATTCGAGTTCTGCTGCTGGACGTCGCCGGTGTTTGGTATCATCGTCCGTTCGTTTGCCTACTGCGTAGTTTTCCTGCGTTCTGGCTGCTATCGTCTTGCCACTATCGTTCGCTACCTAAACCCAACATTGAAAGAGTTGAGCGTCCAGTCTGCATTGTGCTCTTATGCCGTGCGGTTCTATTTCTATTTGCTGAAGGAAGTGCTATTGCTACCCAACGCTACAACAAATTGTAAACAGCACTTTTCGGTGCTAAATACTACCAACATTTTTTTGATTTCCTCTTATTCCTTTTCGATCCTTGTTAGGCCCTTCGGGTAACCCGGCTTGGATATCGCATTGGAAAATTCCTCTTCGGTCCATCGGATTCTTATAGTTATCTGCTTAGACGACGATTTGGAGCAAATTATTCTGCCACTATGGCAAATAAACGAAAACTTAGAGGGCAACCTACTGATTCGCCTTCAAATCAAATCAATGTGAGTAATCAATTTGATATGCTCACAGATGATGAGAGTGATCCATCATCAAACCAGAATTCCAATAAACATTCTCGATTGAGAAAGGAAAAAGTTCCCCCTATTGTGGTGACAATTTCGGATTTCCATGCTTTTCGCAAGGAAATCTTAACATTTGTTGAAGGTGTGAAATATTCCCTCCAAATTTCCAGACGAGGTGAATGCCGTTTGCGTGCAGAAACCTTGGACGGATTCAAACGTCTTCTAGAGTATCTTACTCAGAAGCAATATAATTTCTTCACATACGACACCAAAGCTGAGCGTCTTTTCAAGGTTGTCTTGAAAGGTCTGCCCAGTGGTGAATCTGTGGAAGAAATAAAAAGCGAACTAATAAAATTACTTGGAACTAGCCCAGTCCAAGTAATTAAAATGAAAACAAAATCCCGGCCTGGCGATTCTCGCAAAGGGATTTCAAATGATTTCTTCTTAGTTCACTTCAAGTCAAGTGAACTCAATAACCTTAAGGCTTTAGAAAAAGCAAGCCTTTTCCTCCATGTCATAGTGAAGTGGGAACATTTCAAGAAGCCTGGAGCAAACTTCCAAAGCCTCACCCAGTACCGTAAGTGTCAGGGATGGGGTCACGGAACAAAGCATTGCCATATGGCTGGTAATACATGAATTGTGGTGATTCCTCACACACAAAGGACAACTGTCCTGTGAAGGGAGATCCTAAAAAATTTAAATGTTCGAATTGTGGTGAAAACCATAAATCAAATTTTTGGGAATGCAAGACTCGCAAAGCAATTTTGCAGTCGCGCACTAAACGACAGGTAGGAAACAATATACGTTCCCGACCAGCTACTACCCATTTTGCAGCTGTTAACATCGATCAGCCAAGCACATATTCCTACCAAATCGTCGGTAGAAACAGTGGACAGGGTTTTCCATCCGCAACTTCAAACACTCAACGAGCAGCAAATACTATTTCGATACCTGCAGGTACCAACAGGGTTCATTCTGCAAACCATACATTCTTACCTAACCGTGTTGTTAACAATGTTCAACATGTAAATGGACCTACCTATGCTTCCGTTGCAGCGGGTAGCAACCAAAGCCAAAATTCCCACGGAACTTATAACCAAAATTCCCACGGGACTTCTGATGAATTTGATTTAGGTAGCATATCCGCTCCTAAATTGAATTTTTACAGCAATCGTTGATCGATATGATAACCGATATGCTAAAAACTAATTCCATGTTTGATGCTATTCATAACGTGCACATTGCTGTTATAACTGAGACTTATCTCAAACCTGCCCATAAGGTCAAAAGAGATGCAAATTATTTTGTCTAACGCAATGATCGCCTTAATGGAGCTGGTGGTAGCGTTGCCATCATTGTCCATAAGCGAATCAAACATCACATTCTTTCTTCATTTGAAACCAAAGTTTTTGAAACTTTGGGGATTTCAGTTGAAACAAAATATGGCCAATTTACTCTTATAGCTGCCTATTTGCCTTTCCAATGCACTGGCCAGCAAAAGAACTGGCTTAAGGGTGACCTTCAGAAACTTACCCGTCATAGGTCTAAATTCTTCATTATTGGTGATTTCAATGCAAAACACCGTTCATGGAATAATGCTCAAAGCAATTCCAATGGTAATATACTATTTGATAATTGTTCTGCTGGTTATTATACTATACAATATCCAAACAGCTCAACTTGCTTTTCTTCTGCAAGAAACCCTTCAACTATTGATTTGGTCTTAACTGATTCATGTCAACTTTGTAGTCAATTGATTACCCATGCTGACTTTGGTTCTGATCACCTTCCAGTTACACTTGAAATATCTCAAGAAATCATTTCTAATTCCATCAGTTCTACTTTCAACTACCATAGAGCTGATTGGGATCAATATCAAATATTTATGGAATACAAATTTGATCCTAATGTTCCATTGCAAACAAGAAATGAAATTAATAATGCTTTTGAATCTCTAGCTTTTTCAATAGTTAGAGCAAGAGCGCTTCAGTGCCCAAATGAGAGGTTAAATTCGATTCAGTTACACGCAAAAAAAAGTCGCAGTAGAAACTACTATTTCGAGGGTTAAATTAAGCGCAATCACCAACAATTTTCAGCTGACTATAAATGCGGTTGATTTTACCATGCCTGCGATTAGATCAACCATGGTGCGGTTGTTATCAATATGAGGTCTGTCAAATATACCACAAACGTTGGAGGTTTTACTATAAACGTAGTAAATTTGACTGAAATTTCATGGTAGTTTTAAAGATAGGCATAGTCGGGTGAAATGGTAGTTTTTACTACAAGATTTTTTCCTGTGTATAATTGATGACGATCTTCAGCTCTTGATTCGTCTGTAAAAAAAAAAGTGTACGAAAAATATGTAAAAAAATCTAGTACGTAGGCGTCAATATCGTACGTAGGCGTCAATGTACGTAGGCGTCAATATCAACGAACACGTGATCCCGTTATGAAAGTCATATGGCGAGATTTACATAAGCAAATTAAAACAAAGGCTGAGCCCTGAGGAACAAAAACTTTGAAAATAATGTGTCAAAATTAGATCCGAGTTCCAAACCTTTCTGGAAACTCTCTAAAATCTTGAAAAAACCTCAAAAGCCTATACCAGCACTTAAGGAAGGTGTTAAAATTTTGCTCACAAATGCTGACAAAGCTCAAAAACTTGTTAAGCAATTTGAGAGCTCCCATAATTTCAGTTTGAATCGGTTTCCAGAGGGTATCTGAATATTTTCTCTCAAGAAAATATTTTTGATGATTCTTGGGGAACCGATTTGGATGAAGTAAGAACTATAACTAAAAATTTTCAAAATATGAAAGCACCAGGTGATGATGGAATTTTCTATATCATCATCATAAAAACTCCCTGAGAGTACTTTGTCTTTCTTGGTAAAACTATTAAACAGATGTTTTCATCTAGCATACTTTCCAGATAAATGGAAAAATGCAAAAGCCGTACCAATTTTGAAGCCAGACAAAAATCCGGCTGAAGCTTTTTGCTACACCCAAAATAGTCGTTGACAGTTTTTGACGCACTGGTGATTGAAATAATCACAACTGTTGTATTATGAATGCCGTAATACAACAATTGACCGTTGCCTATGATTCAAAATTTGCGCAGTGTAGACAACAACCGCCAAAAGCACGTGCCATAAAAAATATCGTTTTTAAAAAATATAGTATGTATATGTATGAGTGCGTAGTTGCTACGAAACGATCTACGTATGTGTTGGTGCATATCGATCGCTTCATGCGTATGTATGCGTATGACTCTTGCCCTGGCTAATAGGTATCTGTGTGTGTGTATCCGAGAAATAACATTTGTCGACAAATTATTAAAAACGACGTATCTGATTTTTTAGACAGATTCAAATTTAAACTTCTTAAAACTCTCAGCCCCTCCCCCATTGAACCCTTACAAATGTTTAGGGTGTCAAGAATTTCACATTAGAGTTAACAAAATAAACAAAATCATATACGTCATTAGCTGTCGAGATTTCAGAAGCTTCTTATGCACAGTCTTTGATGACGGTAAATCAGTGCCTGCGCCAGCTTGTCCGGACAAATTCTTGGTCTCATCGCATATATATTTACATTCGTCATTCGAGATGGGGAAAGGAAAAACGCAAGAGGCATAAACGGCAGCAACAACCTATGGGCTTCACATATTTCCCCAGCAGACGGACAAATGTGCCTCGCGTTGAGTATAAGTTGGCAAATAGTGAAAAATTAATGCCATCTAAGTCACTCCAGCGAAGTCTGCTCCCACCAGCAACCAGTTGTTTCACTTGTACCTGTCTATTTCGCTTACGGTGATTCTTTTGATCAAACGCCAGTTGCAGGGCTACTCATATTTATAATCCTGCTAGCATATCGGGACTGAGGAAAAGTGTACCCCGGAAGAAAATCCGTTGTCAAACAAAATTCCCTTTGCGATACCGCCACAAACAGCACTAACAGTACAGTTATTCCAACAATCAGATAGCCCACCATGATCCCAATAACAAACAGCCTGGCCTACGATTACGAACGCCCACGACGTCAATTTTGAAACCTCAATCAACTCTGCTCCGACCACCAGAGAGAGAGAACGAGAGAGAGAGAGAGAGAGAGAACTTCAGGGAAAAACTTCACAGAACTACAGGGAATTATTTCTGAGATTTTTAACGAAATTTTGCGGAGAACTCCTGGGATGATCTTCAGAGAACTTCAAGGAAATTGTGCAGTGAACTTCAGGGATGTTCTTCAGAAAACTTCCAGGAAGATTTTCAGAGAACTTTAGAGAAGTTCTGCATAGACCTTCAAGAAGTTTCTTCATAGAACGTCAGGGAAGTTCTGCAGAGAACATCAGGAAAAATCTTCAGAGAGCTTCAGGGAAGTTTTTCATGGAAGTTCTGCAGAGAGAGAGAGAGAACTTCAGGGAACTTTTGCAGATAACTTCAGGGAAGTTCTTTAAAGCACTTCAAGGACATTTTTTCAGAGAACTTGAGGGAAGTTTTTCAGAACACTTAACGATAGTTCTTTAGAGAACTTATGGAAAGTTCTGCAGAGAACTTAGGGGAAGTTCTACAGAGAACTTAAGAAAAGTAATTCAGAGGAAGATCTTTAGAGAACTACAGAGAAGTTCTGCAGAAAACTTCAAGAAGGTTCTTCAGAGAATTTCAGATAAGTTATTCTTGGAAGTTGTTCAGAGAACATCATGGAAGTTAGGTAGAGAACTTCGGGGGAATTTTTGCAGAGAACTTCGGGGAAATTCTGCAGAGAACTTCGGGGAAATTCTGCAGAGAACTTCGGGGAAATTCTGCAGAGAACTTCATGGAAGTTTTAAAGAGAACTTCATGGAAGTTTTAAAGAGAACTTCAGGGAAGTCCCTAAATGAACTTCAGGGAAGCTTAGCAGCGAACTTCGGAGAAATTGTGCAAAGAACTTCAAGGAAGTTCTTCAGAGAACTTTTCGGAAACTCTGCAGAGATCTTTAGGAAAGTTTTTCAGAGAACTTCATGAAAGTTCTTAAGAGAACGCAATGGAAGTTTTTCAGAGAACTTCATGGAAGTTCTTCAAAAACTTTATGAAAGTTTTGCAGTGAACGTCAGGGATGTTCTGAAGAGAACTTCAAGGAAGTTCATAATAGAACATCATAGAAGTTCTTCAGAATACGACATTAATGATCTAAAGAATTTAATAGAATTTATTCTGGAAACTTTATGGTAGTGCATGGAAGTTCTTCAGAGCACTCCATAGGCATTTTTCAGGGAACTTCATGGATGTTCTTCAGGACACTTCATGAAAAGTCTTCAATGAACATCAAGCAAGTTTTTCGGAGAACTTCAGGAAAAATCTTCAGAAGGGATCATGGATTTTTTTTCAAACTGCAGGGAGATTTTTCAAAGAACATCATGCTTGAAGAATTTCTATGAAGTTCTCTGAAGAAATTCAATGAAGTTGTCAGAAGAATTTTCCTGAAGTTCTCTGCTGAACATCACTGAAATTCTTTGCACAACTTTCCTGAAGTTCTCTAAAAAAACTTCGCTGAAGCTCTTTGAAGAATGTCCACGATGTTCCCTGCAAAATTTCATAAAGTTCGCTAAAGAACCTCCATAAAATTCACTTAAGCACTTCCACTAAGTTCTCTGAAGAACTTCCATGAAGTTCTATGAAAGACTTATCCAAAGAAGAACTTCGTGAAGGTCTTCGCTGAAGGAATAAGCTGTGAAGAACTTCGCTGAAGAACTTCGTGAAGAACTTCACTGAAGTTTGTGAAGAACTTCACTGAAGGAATAAGCCGAAGTTGTCAAAAGAACGTACCAAAAAATCCCATATAGGGGTTATCAGCCTCTTATGTGCACTAGCGACAAACCTTTATTACATAGTTTACAGTCAGACCAGCGCCACACAGTGAAATAATTCTGAACTGTGAAGTTGACCGTCTGGAAGATCATGATTACTCGAGTAAATTGCCTGAAAACAATGAATTCATTTATGATCTAGATATCAAAATACAGATATTACAAAAAGTATACATGAACACTACCGCCAAATGGAGGACGAATTCTGATCTAATTTGTACACCATTTTAAAAGCTCTGACCCCTCAAATATCTTTTTTCAAGATGCCATCTTGCTTTATGTCAATATTCTCGAGATCCAGATTATACAGGAAGTTCACATGCATACTAGCGCCTCGTAGTGAGATACTTCTAAACTGTTGATTCACACAAAATTTGGTAGCACAAAATTTGAAAAAAAAGTTTCCTGAATTCAGTAGATTTTTAAACGATCTAGAACTCAATATACACACACTTAGAAAATTTTACAGTACTCGGTAATTTTTTATCGAACTTTCAACAGCTGCACAGTTCGGTAATCTGATTTAACGGACTTCGGTAAAATTTGACAAGTTCCGGTAATTTTTGTACCGGAATACTGTAAAATTTCTCCGAAGTCCGGTAAATCGGATTACCGAACGTTCAGCTGTTGAAAGTTCGGTAAAAAATTACCGAATACTGTAAAATTTTCTAAGTGTGCAGGTAATACAGAAAGTTCACACGTGCACTGATACTAAGTAGCGGGCGAGTTCTGAATAAATGTGTACACCATCGGAAAGGCTTCAATCAACCAAACATCTTTGTCGAAGACGCCAACTTACTATATGTCAAGGATCTCGAGATTCAGCTTACAAAGTAAGTTTACGTGCATACATTATTCTGAACTTTGAAGTTTACCATTCTGAAGGCCTTGATCTACTGAACAACTTTGCTGAAGGAAGTAACTTCCTATATACGAGGGATCACGAGATACAAAGGTAAATGCCCATATATCAATAGTTTTCATCGATTTAGGAGTAAAATCAACACTTATTACTATATCGAACATGTTTTGAAGAATCACTTGTTAGTCTATGCTTCGAATGACATCGATATTTTTGTATTTTCGTGTTTGAAAAGCCGGTTTTTTTTAATCCTAGAGGGTTTGAGCTGTTTAGTGGAATACTTGTAACTATAAATTAGAAGAAAAATTAGTAATCTCCATTTAATTCCAACTACCTTTGCTTATCTTCGACAGATACGCGTATTTCGTCTACAATGTGCAGACTTCTTCAGTGTCTCGTACTAATAACTCGACTGGAGATAAGCAAAGGTAGTTGGAACTAAATGGAGATTACTACGGTTTTTTTTGTGATTCATTGTCATACACGTCTTATATGGCTTATCTCAGTAAGCGTATAAGCCAGTTGAATAAAGTTTATGGTTTAATTACAATTATTGCACGCAAGTTGCAATAAAAATTTTAATTGGTCGCTGCATATTACGCGGAGTTGAGGAATAATACCGTGTATTTCATATTTCAGCTCAAATATCAATATTATCCATAACTCAATAGTAACAAATGTTCGTTATGTTATGAAACGTTCTTAACTATGAATTTTAAAAACATTTATTTGTAATATACAACAACTTAGTCAACAGTTCAACATACTAATAAATAAATCAAACAATTTTACTAAAGTATTCCATTTTTGGATCCCTTTAATTTTGTCATAGTCCTCTGCAGTTATAACGCAATCTTTTCTCGATTTTTCTTCTAAAGCAAAATAGATACATCATATTTAATACATCTTAGTTTTGCTTTGAGTTTCGACATGTTTTACTAAGGGAACGTCCATTAATTACGTCACGCAAAAAATGGCTTTTTCTAACCCCCCCCCCCCCCCCTTGTCACGTTTTTTGTATGGACCTTCAAATTTTTTGTATGGATCGTCACGTTTTCCCAAACCCCCCTCCCCTTACTGCGTGACGTAATTAATGGACCTTCCCTAAACTTGCTCGAAAATTG
>JASCZW010017575.1:0-16845 GCA_034211315.2 Aedes japonicus | reverse complement strand
TGAACCGAGTTTTTTTAAGTTTCCGCTCCCGAGCATCTTGACAGATGAGCTTAGTTTCACATACCCATCTACAAATTGTAGATGTCTCTACCGATGCATAGACAAAAGAGCCATCCATTCTCTATATTACCACATTTTAGCTGTGAAATATAGGTTTTACAGGTTTATGTGTGGATGTTAAACAGTGCATGTACAAATTGCCCTTCTATAAATTTGATATCAAATGTATCGTATGTAAATCATCTTTACTTGAGAATAGTATTTCGATTGTTCGGAATGAACTTCTGATATATGAGAATTGGGTGGAAATATAATGAGCTTAAAACAAATGGTTAAACGTTCTCGGAAGTTAATTAAACTTATTGAAAGTTTCAAGATGATCATGAAGTTTGCTCGCTCTTTTTTGAGAAGAGAAGGGGTGAATCTTCAAAGAAGTCCATTGAATTTCCGAAAAATTCTCATCGTTTCTTAAAACTTGCATGAACATGAACTTGCATGAATAGGGACAAGTTTCTTTAGTCCTAGAACAGCTTCTAAGGACCGAAACGGAAATCACGGTCGACGTTGGGGTGTCATCCAGGATGTGACCCTCTCCGTTTCGATTCTTGTTTTTCCGCTGCCAAATTTCAATTCAATTCAGCAATAAAATGCATGCATTCACACACACTCACCTTCAGCCAAACGAAAGAGTAAATATTCCTCCTCGTCTGCCAGCGACTCACTACTGGCAATAAAAATATTTGGTAAAATCAATCCATGGCAAAAACTTGCGAAATATCTGCGATCTAATATTGAATGATTGATACCTGTGGCAGGTTTAACAACAACAAATACAACACCGATGCGAGGAACTCAAAGCTGGTCTACTTTAGCGGGTTCTATTCAAGTTTTAGTTATGCAAATCAGGTATAAAATTGTTCCAAAAATAGGCCACCGCTGAAGATAACAGTCGACGTAAATACGTTCAATTGAAAGTTTATTCTAGGATTCATTCAATTTGACACAACCAGTGAGCCAAGATTATCGGCTTTGACATAGACTTTACTCAGGTGATGTCAAGTTGTTATCGTGTTGATGAGAGCACTTTTCAAAGGCGCGCCCCTTTATCAGTCAAAACCGGATTCATTGCAAACAAAACCAACAATGACTCCGATACTGACCAAACATCAGAACCTTAGTCCTTACCGATTAAAACTATAGAACATCGAATAGAAAATAAGATTTAACATAAATGAAGACTAACAATTGAATTTTCTGACGATTGTTGTATGGCGCTTGAAAAATTGCAAACAATTTCTTTGTTTACCTCCTTTGGCTTGGAATTCAAGGAAAAAGGGGAAAATTTACGCGCTTGTTAATATTAATTATTTTTTCCTGTGCATAGAATGTAATAAGGACTAAGATATATTCCTTTGAGTCCAAAAACAAATATGTTTCCTAATTTGAATTAATTCGGACTAGGGTTCAGTGGTAGATCTGATACCTCGTAACGCACCACGAGAGGTGATCTAACAGCGATACGAGTTACTTTTTATGTGCCTGTTAAAATTAATATTTTTTTCTGTGTGAATTGTGTGGATATCATGTAAATTTCAAGCGTTCAAGACGCAAAAATAAGAGCGTGTCGTATACTTATATGTTATCGGCTGCAAATCTGAATTAAGGTTAAAAGATTGTAATAAATTTGATATAACTTTGCATTAATGTAGTGTTTCTCACTGTTTACGATAAACTTAATTGAAAATCGCATGCGACCATTAATTATATCCACAGACAGAAAGAAACATTCAATTTTCTGCGTTATCTAACATAAATAAAGTGAATGCTAGATTTGGCAGAAAATAATGGGATATTTCATGTAAATTTAAGCGAGGTAACGCCTGAACCTAGCCTTTTGTATGAAAGATAGCAAGCATTGTTGCATGGCTCATGAAAATTTGCAAACAATTTCGTTGTTTCCGCCGCCTTTGGCTTAGAATTAAACGAGGGAAAATTTTACGCTCATATTAAAATCAATTATTTTTTTCAATGTAATGCACATAGAGCATGAATTGATGGGATTTTTTATTGAAATATCGCTGGAATCAGCTCTGTTGTATGAAAGATTGCAAATAATGTTGTATACTATATGAAAGATTGCAGACAATTACGTTGTAAGTGTTGAGTCGGTTCGGCTGGGAAATGTTTAGAGTTTGCGTCCGTTCGCACGGCTGGTCTCGATCCAAGTGGACGAGTCGATTATTTCTCGGTTGTTTGACCAGTCGTCGGTTGGTAACTATGACAACAACGGATGAAGGCACGATAAACGCTAGGTGGATTCTGAAGTGTTATGCATCGGAAGCACTGTATCAAATCATCACTTTATTATTCTATAACTTGAACTCTACATCTTTCTCCTTCTCCGAAAAAAAGGCATCAAACTTGTTAATTGATTGGTTTTATTTAAAGAGTTGCTGAACTCCAACATATGCGGTAATGTGAAACAGTAGAACAAAGGAAAGAAAAAAATTACTGTAAATATCTGGACGGAACTTTTTTTCCTCTAGCTGGACGTTTCAATGCGGGCTCGAGTTCGTCAGTTTTTTCATAATTTTTCTTCCGCTTAGCTGCCTTACCTTCCGGTTGGCCCATATCCCGATCGAGAAGCTCTTGAGACTCACTGCCTGGTTCAACTGATGATTCTCGAGAAGCATCCGTTTCTGCAGAAGATGGATATTTCCGCAAGTGTGTGACGGAACGACGATACATGACTCCATCTTTGTTAGCAACTATAGTGTCACTTCCATCTTTCTTTAAAACCGTAAATTTCTCAAGTCGAAATTTAGGTTCGAGCTTACCAGTTTCGTAGTTGCGCAGCATCACGGAATCCCCCACGTCTATGTCAGAACGTTTAGCATTTCTACGATCGTCTGCGTAAAGCTTACCTTGCATCTTTTTCATGGCGTCTCTTTCTCGTACCTCCACATCTCGGCGCCAGTGTGGATCCGTTCTTAAAGAAGGCAAAAGATCCTTAACCGGACGTCCGGTCATCAGTTCCAACGGAGCTTTTTCGGTTACTGAGTGTGGTGTAGTGTTGTACATGTCCACGTAATCTTGGATTGCTTTTCTCCAGTCGCAATTAGTAGCCTTGGCAATACGTAGTGTACGAAGGATTTTTGCTTGGTCTACACTCCATATTTTCCACTAGTTCGAATTTCATCTATTTCGTGAATCATGGTGATTTCGTGAATCGTGATGATTTCGTGAATTATGGTGATTTTGTGACCCATTATAAGGCAACACCGGCGCCGGTCGTGCCCGAATGCTGGTCAAGTAGGGAATGGGAAGGAACGTGTTGACGTGATATTCGCTTTGAAGGAAGCCGAGAAATCCTCTGCACTTCCACGAGAAATCACTGGGATGTTGGATACTTGAGAGAAGGTTAGGAGCAGGGGTCGTTTTGGTTAATTATACGCTGTTACTGAAATGAGACAAGAATAACGAAAAATAAAACAGGATATAAGATATTGTCTGCAAAATCAATAAATTATTTGTTGCCTGAAAAGAAACAAAACTAAGAACAAAGATATAAGTAGAATCCTTGTAGTCCCCCGGATGTTTAAAGAGCTTAGCCGATTCTCTGAAAAGATACTAAGAGTTATTGTTGCTACATTTTTCACTTGTCCAACCACATTTTTTTTTTAATTATTATTATTTCAATTCTACTCACCATGATTCTACCGACTGTGCCAAATTGTTGAGTCGGTTCGGCTGGGAAATGTTTAGAGTTTGCGTCCGTTCGCACGGCTGGTCTCGATCCAAGTGGACGAGTCGATTATTTCTCGCTTGTTTGACCAGTCGTCGGTTGGTAACTATGGCAACAACGGATGAAGGCACGATAAACGCTAGGTGGATTCTGAAGTGTTATGCATCGGAAGCACTGTATCAAATCATCACTTTATTATTCTATAACTTGAACTCTACAGTAAGCACTTGCTTTGGCTACACATTAAATGAGGGGCAATTTTACACGTTTGAAGAAATTCGTCATATTTTCCTGTGTGTATATATTTTTATGGAAGTTTCAGATTAAATCATATGTACACAGAAAAAAAAATTAATTTTAACAAGCGTGTAAAATTTCGCTTCGTTTAATTGCAAGCCAAAGGAAACGTAAACAATGTTTGCATTCAACAATGTTTGCAATCTTGCATACAACAGGCTTGATTCATGCGTTATCTGGTTTAAATTTACATGAAATATCTTATAATTTTCTGCCAAATCTAGCATTCCCTTTATGTACATTAGATAACGCAGAAAATTCAATGTTTCTTTTTATCTGTGTAGTTTTCAAAAAAATTTCTATGTACACTTATTGTTTGTTGAATAGTTTTTTTTAAGATGATGTAGCTTATGTGTAACCATTAGAAATGTAAGTAATACCAGTTGATCCTGCGCGTAACATTCATTCAGTTTGATTAGTTTATTTTTCTTACTATCGATCCTCGTGCCCGTTAATTCCGGTAGACTTTTAAATAATGATGCTACTTAACGTTTCATAATTGCGTTTCTATTTACAGCCACGAGCCTCATTCCTTTCGTTTTTCACTTCAGTGGAGTTCAGTAGCATTCGGACTAATTTAAATGACCCGATATTACAGCGTAAATGAAGCATTTTTTATGAGCCTAGACATAAACCTCGGTGCCATTTGTGTGCAATGGTGCTACCCAAGATCATGATATGATTACTCGTGTATGTGTACTTAAAAAAGGCATACGCGTAGGCTTTCAGCGATTGCGATTGTACGGCACTCTGGACGTACGACGAATAGCCCTAATGAAGGTTCGTTTCATGTGCTCTCGAGTGAATTAATGTAACCCGATGGCAGGAAGGTGATTTCACGCTGCATTTTTCTCTCTGTCACTCTGATGGTGCGCACGGCCGTCGGTATCGAATTCCTCAATACGCGTGCTACTGCCGCCGGATGATGGCTTTGCTCTCCGGTGGTGGTCCAAAGAAACATAATCTCACCCCAGTTCAGAGTTCCTAATCTAATCTAAATGGTTTGGATATATTTATGAGGGAAATGATTTTCTATTCTGGATCGAATTAATATGCGAGGAAAAGAGAATTTAATAATCGTTAAAATTTAATGATTTTAAAAGCTGTTCTAATTTGGACCTACTAAGCATTATTATGATGAGTGATTAAGAGAAGATACTGGTGCGGTGCAAATTACCATCCATATAGAATAAGTCATGGATGGCTGAAGCTGTTCAAATTATTCTAATTAAAAAAAAGCAACGTATTCGCCAATACTGATCTCTCTCTCGATAACTTGACCATTCAACCAAAAATATAAAATGAATTAATTTATCAATGTCGCTAACCAGAATAAGGCATTCCAGCATACAAATTTCACACCGGGGTGCTCAAATCAACTTGTTCATCTGCCAAAAACACACGACGACTGCGTTGCGTCAAATTCCGTTGGTTATTTCGGAGCTATGATATGATGAATAAATAAACACGATATCGCCATTGCTGAGAAACAGCAATGGTGCTACGAATTAGACCAGAGTCCAAAAATAAACCAGTTTCCCTGCCCTGAATGTGGAGAGTAAATATAAAAATGACACAACACTTCTTCTTGCAATGGGAAGAGTGAACGGCAATTCAGAACCATTCACTCACGTTCTTACGCCATGTATCTGGTTTGAGATTACTTCCATTTAAATGTTAATAAGATTAGTAATACAAAGCTTCTGGAGCCCCACTTTTCGAATGAAAGTTTAAGTTTAAATCAGCATGAATGGTTTCGTTATTTGGGTGTATTTCTAGTGATGACTCCATCGATATCGCCCGTTCGTCTAACACTTCCGCGAAGTTTAAACGAACTCTATCAAACGTTATGCTAATTCCACAGCCGCTAACTGACATATAATTGATTTGTTGTTCATAGGAATCAAAGTTCGACGCATCTGCTGGGTCCCCCAGTGCGCAGCGAGTCGTTAGTAAGCTAGGTATTAATTACCATCTTGACGTGGTTTCTGCCAAACTAGTTACTCCAGATATCTTGAAAATGTAGAAAACAAGCTACTATCGGCAACGGCATGCTTCTCTCTGTCGGTTCAGTAGCACCGGAAGATCATAAATTCGCTGATTAATTTATTACGATTATCGATCCGCAAACTCTGGGCGGTAGGTACATTTGCATATTTTCGTACACACGACCAACAGACCTCGCACGGGTGCGTATTCCGAGGGTATGATGTTTCCTGCCGTGCAGAGGCGAATATTTATGGAGGATTCAGACTGTCGGCACGAGTGCAAAAAGAACAAGATCCTGTGAACCGGTCAGCTTGCCAAATTTGGCATCTACGCGATATAAGCAGGTGTGAATTGAAATTTCCGGTCGCTGTCATAAAATTGCACAAAGATTATTCTTTCTCATTTGCTGCCTTTGCTGATGACTACTTCAAGAGTTTTGTATACTTTAGAAAGATACACACATTTTCAAAAAGTTAAGCGGTTAATATTTTTTTCGATTTGAATTCTTTGAATCCTTACATACCTAGTAGTCACAGAGCAATGTCGAATATCATCCCAACTGTTGACGTTAAATTATACACAATTAATTGGTGGAGCTCGATTCACTTAATACCTGGATGCAAGACATCAGCTATTTCATGGGATTGGTTTGATGATATAAAACAGTTGAGCATTCAAACCAAAGCTTTTTTAATGCAATTTCTGAAAAATATCAACAATCTTATTTGGTTTTGGGTTTGATGAAATGATGAACTTTTCATGAAATACTTTTGAACATTTTGTTTGTTAGCTTAGCGGCTATTTTATACCACCTATTAAGGGCAATGTTGAGGACAATTGGGCGGGTTAAGATCATAGGCGTAGCCAGGATTTCAAATAGGGGAAGGCGAGCTTATTTTTTCTAGAGAGAGAAGAGAGAGAGAGAGAGAGAGAGAGAGAGAGAGAGAAAGAATTACATTCGTTTTGTTTTGTTTGTTTGTTTCTTTTAATTACATGCTGGAAATTATTATACTTACTTTTAATAAACTTTCGCATGTCCATTTATGTTATTTCTACATAAGAATAAATCAAATAATTGCTTTGAACTGCTTTTAATTCACAAAAATCGTAGCGCAATTCACACATTGTGCACTAAATTCGCCAGCAGACCCACTTTTTCCAAATCAAATTAGGAATGAGAAATAATGAACATCGACATTGATAAGGTCTGTATCCACATTAATCCGGACACCTTCAAATCATTGTAACTTTTGAAATATTGCACGTAGGAAGGAACAATTTCACTGTGGCATAGCTGAGAATCTATGATGAAAAAGACTATGATTGATGTTTACATTTCATGTGTAGCATTCAAGATGGCGACAAAAGAAAAACCAGTGGGTGGCGAATTTTGTACTCATAGAACGAAAGCTGAAAAGGATTTTAACGAAAAAACCCAAATCTCTCCATTCGAACGGTGGCTCGTAAAATATGGATGTCACTAAAGGCACAATCAGCAAGGATATCTATCAAAAAGAGTGTCTGCAGAAGCGATTGCTACCCTTCATCAAAAGTCACAAAGAAAAACCTTTGTTCTGGCCCGATTTGACATCATGCCACTATGCGACAACTGTGATGGAGTGGTACCAAGCAAATCACGTGAACATTGTACCAAAAACCTCAAACCCGCCAAATTGCCCAGAGCTACGACCAATCGAGAGATATTGGGCTCTGATGACGTGGAAGCTTTCTGGAAAGAAGCAAGGAATCAAAGACATCAAACACGTCCAGCAAATTTGGACGAAGACGGCTTCTACGATTTCTGAAGAGTCTGTACAAAGCCTAATGAACGGAGTTAAGCGCAAAGTTCGAAAATTTTATGCAAATACCGAATAACTATGTTTTGTCTTCACGAATTGTTAAAATACATCTCATGAATCTAAAATAAACAACTACGACGGAAATATAATGCGAAATTTATGTTTTATTCATGTTTTGAGGTGTCCGGATTATTACGGATACAGACCTTAGTAGCTTTATTCTGTCATGCAAAATAGTCCGGTGATCCGTTTTGTTCTGAAGGTTCTTCTGTTTACAAACACGCACAGAACCATCACTTATTCTTCCGTTCTTCTTCTAAGCTCTCCACCGATTGCTTGCCGATCTACTAAATTTGGAAGACGTTTGCATTGAGTTACCTCAAATTATAATAATCCATCCAATATACCACAAAACATTGCGATTGGTTGAGTGGATTGGAGATAATGAAAAGATAACGATAAATTTTGTATAAGGCCAAGTCTCTTCCGGTGGGTATTAAACCGATGAGCATGGACATCAAAGCAAAGACTTGCCAGAAGGCACGAAATGAATTTACGTACTCTAATTTTTACGAAATCCCACAATTGCAATTTTTAATGGATTAGCATAGATTGTTCTTTAGAAATTTAAATTTGATTGCCGCAGATATTAGTTACAGTAGTGCAATAGATTGTAGGATACAGCATTATAAATTGAAAGTTGCGAAAAAAAAGTTTGGTTCGAGTATCGGCTGTGAAAGGTTTAGACGATGCTTTATTACGCACTATTTTCCTATCGAACATGACGCGTTTCCTATTGTTTCGGTTATCTATAATTCGGTGATAAAAGTGATTGAGTGAGCACAGTAAGAAAACAACAAAGCGTCTCTTAAGTGTAAATAATATTAGCTTTGTTTTTCTATCGGAAAACCACCATCACACCTTGTGAGTGACTCCAATAGCATACTTATTATTGATTTAATCCGGTTAAAGTCGGATTTCCAGCATTTTAAAATCACCATGTTTTTCCAATGAAAAACCACAATTACACTGTGTGTATGGCCTCAATAGCATCCTTGCTGTTAGTATAAATCGATTCAAATCGGAAATCGATACTAATATTTACATATTTTACTAAACTAAGCGTGAATTAAGCTTATCGTTCGCTAAAACGAACCCTGTTGCCACCCAATCTTGCTATCCAACATTCCAGTGATTTCTCGTGGAAGTGCGGTGATGGTCTTGGCTTCCAATGAAACGTCCAAATAAACTTCAACACATTCCTACGCTTTCCTTATTTGACCTGTATTTGGGATAGGCCAGCGCCGGTATTGCCTTAGTTTGGGATCACCAGTTTAACACATTGAGCATGTATGCATCATGTGTTGATCCTCTGTGTAAAAACAGCTGATCTGGTAGTAACGGAGTAACAACCTCGGGCGGTCAATCGTGCGCATTATCCTGCTTAGGCTCATAAAAGGGATAAATTGTTTGAATAGGATAAGACAAGTGCAACTTCTCGCTCTGACTAGCTTGCTGTCTTGCTTTCTCATACGCTGAATCAAACTGTAAGATATTATCAACATATATTCTCAATAATACTAAACTACAATACCGAAAAACGGGGTAACATTGATCAGCCGGATAATATTGTTCGGTTTGGCCCATATCATGAATAGTTCAAATACATATTTTTCGTTGATACTCTTTCCAACTATCAACTGTGTTTCTTTATCTAGTATTATTTGGGTTCTGACAGCTATAGCATTGGTTTGAATATTCAGTTTTTTGATTAACCAAGAACTGAAAATTTAATTGTGCATAGCTTTTTCAACTTTCAACTAGGAGGGAGCAATCAATGCTTATCTAATTACAGGTTAAGAGATACTTCCCTAGTAGCACACTTGTTTCAACCCAGTAGAGGTGACTTCTCTGTAACTCAATCAAACAATCGGGCAGCCATTTTTGACGGTTGTGTGTTGCTTGGATTTTTCACATACCTTAGGCTAGCTAGGTTGGGTTTGTGGTGAAAAGGATTTTTTTTTAATAAAATTGTTAGTCGCTACAATTTAAAAAAAAAATCATGGATGTACACTTATTACGCTTTTTTGCTACAACTTGTTACAAAATCGAGGCAACTTCGCGTAATTTGGCTTTTTCATTTAGGCAAAAGAGCAATCTGAAAAACATCCAACACAAGCAACACTCCAAAAGCATTACAAAACCGTCATATTTTGTTACAATGACTGGATTATGACTTAATTGAGTAGCATTGGAGTAACATCAACTGTATTGCAACACGTTACCTTGCAACCTGCTAGGAATAAAAAATAGATAATAAAAAATTGAAACAAATAATAAAATTCTAAAAATAACATCGAAACTTAGGGGGAAGACAACGCCCCCCACCCCTGGAAACCTTTTTGGTCTTATAAAGGTTATATTGACTTGTTGACACAACCGTCTATAGAGTGGGCCACTTTTCACAAATTTCGGCTTTAAAGAAGCATATAGGAGGTGTTGCTAGACAAAACAGTTTTAAGCGTAGTGTTATCAATTAAGCCAGGAGGAGTGCTATACGGCTTCAATAAAACTAAAATTGTAATTTGGGATGTCTACATAACTTACCCAGGTAACACACAAAACTTCTTTTTAGAAATATTTTTAATTGTTTGTATTATAGATGTATTTTAAACAAATTGCAAAACATGACAAGCTTGGAGTGGTTTATAACTCTCGTATTCTATATCACTGTGACAAACGGTCGAGCTAAAAATACTTTTTTCACTGCTGCAAGTGATTAATACAATATTTTTGTTCTTATAAACATGGTTCCATACATTTATAAAACATAAACGGGACAAGATGTTATGGGCAGTTCTATATACTGTTTAAATTACACAACCATTTTTTGAAAAACGTGTTCTTTATTCTCATTACGATGAATTTGTTGTACAAGATTGTGGTTTTACTGCCAACGGGAAGCATATCATAGATACTCAAAGTTTACTTTTCAGCAATCTGCGTTGGCTTAGCAAAGAAGCTAAGAACCTATCACGCCAAGGACTAGTGTTTAAATCTCACGCTTCGCGATGTTTATATTTTTGTATGAGGGGTTTTTTACATTTTATGTTTATAAGACTTTACTTTTTGCGCTTTTTGCATTACTTTAAAGTATGAAATAGAGTATTATACACTTTAATGTATAACCTGTTTTTGTCATTTAACAGTATTTTCAACTTGTTTAATACAAGCTGTGTTGCTTGGGTATTGTGTCTTGTTATATGAAACTGGTTTAAGGGATGGAGGTTTAGGCCGGCGTCGATGGTGTAGTGGTACGCGTGACTGCTTCGTCACACCCCAGTAGGTCTGGATTCAATCCCAGTCGTGGTCGGTGGTTTCTCCGAGGCCAAAAAATCTGACCACGTCTTCCTTCGTGAAAGAAGTGAAGCCGTTGGTCGTGAGTTGATGAGTGAGATATGTAGGGTGCAGGTGGTGGAGTCATCTTTCTGGCGCCGGTGGTTGTCACCACGTTGTCAGGAAACAGGTCGACGGAAAATAAAGGAATAGAAAAAGATGTAGCTTTAGATATTGTCCAGATGTTTCGCAGGGTTGATTTTGATGAAAAATTAGCTCAGCATTCGTCAGTTTTATTTTCAACAGAATGCTGCGTATTTTTTCATGACGCGTTTCAGCAACAAACTTTTTTTTATACTCTCAATTTAAATCCTTGATAAGCTATAATAAAAGTATTTAACATCAGAATAGGTTTCTTTTGATTATGGTTCTTTTATTAATACATATCATACGTACTAAACCTATTCTACCGTAGTCAAAACATTCACTTTTAAAAAGCTGATTTAGTTCAGAAAATATTTGAAAATATTCATGGTTAAGCAATCAAATTTTATAAAATCTTTAGATAGCTAATTAAAACTAGCAAAAACAGAGGAACATTTCATCGATAAAATCACCTTTCAAGGTTTGAATATAGGAGGATCAACCTATTCTAGGCAAACTACGCAGAGTCTACCCTTTTTATGAGTATTTTCGCAGCATTGTACACACATAGCCCTCTCTGACAGTTTTGTTTGTTTACATATATCCTGTTGTATGAAAGATCGCAAATATTGTTGTATGGCACATGAAATATTGCAAACATTTTCGATGTTTACGCCTCCTTTGACCTAGAACTAAACGCAGGGGAATTTTACGCGCTTGTTAAAATTATTTTTTTTTCTGTGTGGCTTTCAGCCTGGACACTGGTTTGTCAGGCAAGGGAGGCGACCTGGACCTTACATATCGAACCCATTATCACATGGGCCGCGACCAACGGCTTTACTTCCCTTCTCAGAAAATACCAACGGCGCCGACTGGAATTTATACCAGACCCACTGGGGTGAAAGACGACCACAACGTACCACTACCATTTTTTACTGTTTTTGCCAAAACAACTTATATTGCTGTCAAAGTTTGACTGTAAATTTATAGGGCACTATGATTGGCGATTCGTCTCCATCAGGTGGCATGAAAATCTCATAAAATAGAGATAAAAACTGTCCATTTTTTCTACACAGTTTGAAAGAAATATTTAATTTTATGCGTTAGCTTATGCACATAAAAATAATGCTAGATTTTGGCTAAAAATAATTGGATTTTTCATGTAAATTTAAGTCAGACAACGCCTGAATCTAGTCTGTTTTATAGAAGATTGCAAACATTGTTGTAGAGTGTATTAAAGATTGCAAACAATTTCGTGAAATCAAACTAGGGGAAATTTTACGCAACTGTTAAAATTCATTATTTTTTTCTGTGTAATGTAGACGTTAATCTTCTGCCACCAGGTCTTCATTTTGAGAAATATAAAAATCTTGTTTGCTGCTCTTCCTAGCTAATACTTGTTAATCCCCACAATAATGAAATTTCTGAACTTTGGAATTTGAAAGGCATTTCTGAAGTCAATTTGTGGAGTCAATGTCCAGATTTTTTGCTTTATACTACCAATGGGGGGTTTTATTTTATGATGTCTTTAGTTCAAATAATCAGTGGCAGTACCGGGCTATCATTTAGTGTAAAATATGAAATGACAGCAATCAGTAATCATTTTATCGCCCATCTCACGGTTGATTGACTTCTCGTAAACATCGTTTTCTCATCTCTGCAGCGAGTGGTTTAATATGAATCATTAACACGTTATATTATTGTTGGAAACATCACCACGGTTCCCACTATCACTTTCAGAAAATAAATCTATCACTTGTTAATTTGATACCCCGTATCATTCAGATTTCTTGGAAATTCAGCCTGCCTGTCTTGACCCCTGTGGTTTCGATTTTGGTGTCTTAAAGTAAGTTATTCATCGAAGAGCCATTAATTTTCCGCACTGTGGAGTTCCGTTTCAATTTATTTCCTGCTTCACCAGCAAGATTCATTTTTCACTCCAGTATTTATGATCACTTCATCGCAACTTATTTATTGAACACCGATCGGTCTCTCCTAAAGTGTATCAAATTCCTCGATGCAAGTTTGTTTGCACTGTTCAACGAGTAACCCCCCAGGGTAGAAACACAGCTGTATTTGTCTGGTCCCTCATGTGTGTCTGGAAACCAGATACCGGTGTCATTACTATAAAATTTGATTTCCTACTGCAAGCAGAAATACATTTGTTTGAGAACATGATGATAATGTGTATTTGTTAGGTAATAAGACGAATTGAAAAGGTTGCGTTTTTTGCCTTTTTTCAACAGTCGCAATTAGTGATTTTACTATCACTAAGTGCTAATCGGCTACAATATAATTATTTTAAGCGTCATGGTTATAAATCTTCAAAATTTTAGCTGCTACGAGTAAAACATGCCTAATTCGCCTTAGGACACACCATTGCACAAATCTGAACCACACCATAAACAAACAACCAAGCAAATTGCTTTATTTAAAACTGCCACGCTTATCGAAGCTGCAATTAGAAAACGGCTCAATGCTTCAGATTTTTGTCAACTACTTGCCTGCTGCAACCGCACTTACGGCATCGGAGAGATCTAATTGTTGTGTCTACACGAGCTGGCGGGACAGAGAAAGAACATTTTATTAATTTATTGCAGTCATTTAGCTCAAACAACGCCATTTATCACCCGCACTTGCGGGTGCGCTCAACTCCGACCACTGCTGGTTGAACCTACTGCTCGCTGGTCCGGGAGAGCAATAAAAAAGACGCGATGGAGAGAAAATAAACAAATCGATTTGGCTCCAGTCTGATTGCCACAGGTTAAACCCTAAGGTGTCCTGAGTATTAGAAATACCGACTTCTCTTTCCTTGCTACTTCTCGGTGGGAGAATTTATTAAATACCCTGCTTCGCACTCACTAGTCACTAACATGTTCGCAAGAATCTCGTAAGTTAAATTCCGTATCAAATTTAATTTTCTTATGTGCACCATTTGCGTATAAAACGAGACAAGGTGATCAATTGGGCTGAACTTACCGTGCCGGGGGGTGATTATGCGCCAATTTCAAACCCTTTCCGTATATTTGCAGACACGTCAGATTTCCTGCAGCCTACAGTAGTGAGTAAACTGTAATGAACTCCAAGGCAATTGAAAATAGTCGTTTAAAACCGCTGGGGTCAAAAGTCAACATCGTTTTGCCGGAGCATGATTTGGATTCTAAATTTACAGAAACCATCCCGTTTCTACATGGTTGCTAATTTGCCGGGAAGGGAAACATACAGGACCAATAAATCAACAAAACGAAAAATCTCATCGATATGCCGGCACACTGGTAGTACCCTTAAACGCCGTTGAAAAGTTCTACCTGTTGTTTGAACCACATGGCCACGGTAGACCTTGAAGCGCATACACACATGTTTGGAGTTAATATTTCTTCAGCTCCGCTAAAAGATTTCAATCAGGCTACGGTCTCTTGTGGAGCTCCGTAAAACGAACGCCAAAGCTTTTATTTTTCAATTTAACTTCTAGCTTCCCACATAGCGCAAATATCTTCCCATAAAAGGATTTCTATGTCGGTGCATAACGAATCAGGGTACATTTTCGGACAAGGTTCGAGAGTGGGGGAGTTGGCTGGTTAGGGTGATTTATTATTTCAAGAAGTGGGTACCTGAGTTGACTGTGTTGAGACTCCCTGCTGAACACCGAGAATTCCAGCATTGAATGGTAGATTTATGCACATTCAAGTTTCATCCATTAGCATGTAGATTGCACTTGTGTACCAAACTGCGTTTTTCACCGTGGAGGGGCCAATAAATCGATTATATTGAGCGTTTGTCGCTTCTTGGGAATTTTAGATTGATGTTCGTGCATGAAGCAAAAGTAGCTTTTCTTACCATGGTTGTCACGTGCAGCTATTTGTCTATTTTTTGAAAAGCTATAATGAAAGAAAATATTGCATGTTGGCGTGTTAACTTGCAAGTCATCGAGGGTTAGATTTAGTGCACTCACTCATCTTTTGGAAATGTGAAAGTGAACTAGAAATATATCTAGTAATATTTCAAATAAATTTTCTAAATTTGAAAAGCGTCTATCTATTAAGATTGTTTATAATTTAGATGAGAAAAAAAAACCACACACAGTTAGCTACGGCCTCACACGAATTCTTTCCCTACCACAAATTGGCAAAACCGCTTCGGACCGTTCTTCCAAAAACCTGTACTATCAACAACGAATAAATGCGTCAGTCACTGATTGGTCCCTCAATGGCTGGCTCGATTGCTCAATGCCAAATTTATGTGGGAGTTGGAAGGTGTAGAGCAAGATTTCCGTTGACTTCATTCGCTCGTTGGTTCAGTAGTTTCGTCATGGGTTGACCACCGTTGACACAGAAACTAATTGTTTGTCCATCAGCCGCACTAAACGGAAAAATAAATATTTATATAGAAATCTGCAAACTTGAATGATTGAGCCTGAATTTTCAGTTAATTAGGGTCAAGAGGCACCTGACACTGGATGAGTCATCCAAAACAGTTTGGTAATATTGCAGTTCCTCGCGTATTCGCGCATTGAAATCCTTAGCAAATTCACAGCTCAATTTGGGTATGTGTTCGTGCAAGAAAACAAACTCTCCATCACGCGCCAATACCCAGCCCATCCACTTACTCGTTGTTCTGCAATCGATTACTATCCGCCTAGCGCTAATCGTCCATAAAATCAGTGTGCCGAATTGGGCATGATGAATCTGATTTGCATATTAATTAAGCAATATTCCAGTGCAGAGAACACTGACGCATCAACTGGTCTAAATCAAATCATGGTGCGCGAATCGAGTTCTTGTTCTCACAGCGTTCAAGGAGCGTGTTGAAGGTTAACCACCACGTCTACTTTGGCGCTCCCAATTTGGAAGGGAGCAGCTTTTAACGTTTTGTCTTATGCCGCTGCTGGCGCAACTACACTAGGGCCCCCCTGAGAACGTGAATGGCTAAACCCTTTTATAGCCGCACGCGTTCTGCGTAGCTCCATCGATGTAGAACGAGATCAAATTTATAGATAGCTAGGTACTCAATGGCTCCGTCGACGTCAAACCTGATGGATTAGTTGTAGTATTTTGTTCAAGATTAAATTTTGAATTTTCGTTCAACAGTTTGTCACAGATACTAAGCCTTTTACGAAATATCGTGAGTGATATAACTCTCAAACATTTTTTGCATAACATAAATAAAAACTGCTGTGGTCACCTACATACATCAGTAATGGTGCAATTCAGATGTGTCGTTGAGCTGTAGGAAAGCCTCAATCCCGCTGCTGACAGTTGATTTAATTAACCTTTCATTCTCGTGTCCTGGCACTACAGAAGATGAACAGGCCGACGCGGTACATCTTGTCGGCATTCTTTAAAGAGCACCGCTGTGCTGCTGGGCAATTGAATGTTCCAGCTATCCGCCTAGGTATCTACCTGTTTGCAATTTATCAACACACACACGGAATTCATCACCGCTTCATAAGTGATGATATTCTACTTAGGAAACACTAATGTATGAAAGCTGTGTGATAGAAAAAATCTCCGCAACTGATGGTTTCAGGCTGGAAAG
>JASCZW010017574.1:0-25734 GCA_034211315.2 Aedes japonicus | reverse complement strand
GAAGAAAAACTAACAGGTATCCGCTACCAGAGAAGAAGGCAGAAATAATTATTTTCGATAACGGAGCAGTCGTCATCATCGTCATTAACATCGCTGGTATCCACAACTAGCGTTGAACAAGCTGATGCAGAGGCAATAACTACCAGAAACAACACCTAGACGAAGGAGGAAACATTTATGATAGGTGCTGGAGGTAAATTGAAACTTCTCTCACTTCCGGTTTAGTCTGTCCGCATAGCAGAAGAACCTAGGTTAAGGAATCGATGATTGCACAACTACGTTAAGTAGGTACCTGTCTTTCACACGACTTGACTAGATAGTTTTATTTATTTACAATTTGTTAGCGAGAAATACACATACCAGCAAAAGGTAAACAACCAACAACAATGAGATGAAGAAAGACTGTCGGCCAAAGTTGATGTCTGCTGGCGCACGATACTAATGCACCGATGCTACCGCTTTCTGACGGTAATGATTAGCATATCGGTTTTTCTTATGGATGGGGTCGCGGAAGATGCTGGTCCCTAAACGTGTGCAGATCTGCGGTTGGTACTTTCCTTCCCAAGAAAGGTTTTTGATTGCAGAATGATGTCATTATGACAACGGATGGGTATTCTATTTGATATGGAATTACAGACTGAAATGACGTGCTTGAGGTCTGGGGGGGCACGTTGCCTACTCCCACATATTATATTGCCGACAGATAGCTAGAATCTCGTCTCATGCATGACGAAGAACTGCAAACAAATTTGAGGAGTAGCTAATATGGAACGAATGATGGAGGCACGATAGAGCGGTGCGTTTAGTAAACACCAATTAATTGGTTGATTGATTACATGAAGGTGCTCAAATATGAATCTGTGTTTTTCTTTGGCAAACTTCAACGAACATTCAGGCAATTCATGTTTTAAAATGATTATTATTAATGAGAACGATTTTATGTAATACAGGTCGGACTCGATTATCCGGAGTATCCATTTTTTTCACTCCGGATAATCGAATCCTCCGGATAATCGAATCACAAAAAAATCAAATCAGCAATCAAAGAAAGTTGAAATAATATAATTTTTTTTGTTTTTATTATGCAGTAGCATCTTGACAAGTGAAAAAAAATTATCCGCATAGAAAATAACCATTTCTATTACATACAATTCAACCTTTAGCTACATTTTAGCAGCCATGGTAACTTAATACAACAAGTTTTGCTATTGTTTATGAAATGTAATGAATGTCCAAAAACATTGCTTTCTATTGTTACAGTTTGTAGTATGTATGCTCCAAAAGCATATTGTTATGGTTCATGAATCATATTTATTTGTTCCAAAACGTTACGCCTCGACGCGTCGTTACACCCACTGGTTATTGTGGAACGCTTTTCACACTGACACTAAGTTTGACAATCGTAGCAAACTGTGCAATTTTTCTAGGTGCTCCAGTCGTGTTTCCGTCTGTGGTGTTCAGAAAATTCAATTCTAAAAAATGGTGAAAGTTGCAGTGAAAGGAAAGAGGAGCAGAATTGTTCTAACATTTGCTACAAAAGCAAAAATTTTGCAAGATTTCGACAGAGGGTTAGCTATGATTGAAATAAGGCGGAAGTATAGCATCGCTGAATCGACTGCATACGACCTTAAAAAGAACAAGGCAAAAATCATGGAACAGATCGCACAGCGTCAACTTCGGATGGGTAAGCTTTTAGAAATTTATGTCTGTACATGTTCTCATATAAATTCATAATCTTCAGACAAACGGAAAACCTTCAAAAGGGCTAAGTATCCTCTTCTCGACGAAGCTCTGTACATTTGGTTTCTGCAGAAACGTGAATGTCATATCCCTGTTAGCCAGGATTTGTTGACGGTTCAGGCAACGAAACTGTACGGAAAGTTGTACAATGATGAAAAATTCAAAGGGAGCCGTGGATACATCGTGAATTTCGTGAAACGACACAACATCAGGTTTCTGAAAATTACGGGAGAGAAACTTTCGAACAATGCTGCAACCGTTGATTCGTACATTGGACATTTTGCAACCATCGTTCGGCATTTATCTTCCAGCCAGATTTTCAACGCGGACGAGAGCGGGCTGTTTTTTAAATGCACTCCTTCGTCAACATTTGTCACAATGGACGAACCATCAGCTCCAGGAAGAAAGGGGAACAAGGAGCGTGTGACATTTATGCCTTGTTCAAATGCCGATGGTTCGTTCAAACTTCCGCTTATGATGATTGGAAAGTCAAAACGACCAAGAGCATGGAAGAACATCGATGAACTGCCCGTATACTATGCTTCTTCAAAAAATGCCTGGATGACCCGGCAATTGTTCAAGGAGTGGTTTTTCAAGGAGTTCGTTTCTAAGGTCACGGCATTTTTGGAAGGTGCTAAACTGCCGGTGAGGGCTGTCTTAGTGCTGGACAACTGTTCCGCACATTGAAGAGCCGATGAACTTAGAACCGCAGATGGAACATTCTCTAAGATCTTCCTGCCACCAAACACAACAGCCTTGTTGCAGCCAATGGACCAGAACGTCAAGTCCAACTACAAGCAAAAGCTTATGCGTGAGCTTCTTGGACGCCAAGGAGAATTCGACGACATGGTCAAGAAAATCAACATCAAGGATGCTATGTTTTGGGTAGCCGAGGCTTGGGACGAGGTACCGGCTGATTCCATTGCCAAATCATGGAAAATGCTGTACACAGAACCAGAATTCGATGATGAAGATGACATCCCGTTGGCGGTTGTACGAGAACGCTTGCTATCGATTAAGCAGAAATTGATGGACCAGGACAATACCATACACGAAGTGGACATGGAGTTTGACGTCTTGAACGACGATGATATTGTGAACATCGTTTTGCACCCGAACACATCATTCTACGATGGCGAAAATTCAGTTGCAATTGTTGAAAAATCAAGTGCTTCACCAGTTTTGGAACCACACCAGATTGATGTGGATGACGTTTCTGATCTGAATTGTATTTCAAATGAAGCAGCTTTATCGGGAATCGATCAAGTAATTGCTTGGGCAGAGGAAAACGGACTTCCATTAGAAAGGCAACTCCTGCTACGAGAAGTACGTGGAAATGTTCTAGAGAAAGAAATAGTTTCACAGAGAGTTTTGTTTTGTTTATTTTTATATTTAGATTTTTTTTCTCGTGCGTTGTTACTGAATGCATGAATTTGTTTTTATCCTTAAATAAACAATAAGCTACCTGGCAAATTTTACTAGTTTTATTAACCACGAATGTAATTACAAAGGTTCTGCGATGACAATGTAGCAAATGAGGATATCAACAAGATCACGTTGAAACACTTCCTACAACCCCTATCCCGAGCCCTCCTCTTTATTGCTACGATCATGTTTGTTCAAGTGATCATAGATATTAAAATTCATATCTTATCAATTAATAGTTTTGACCGTATACAACTAATAATCAAGACTAAATATATTCAGCCCCTCCTATTCCTACCCAACAAACATCGGTGTGAATAAGAGCTTGTTCAAAGAAATTTGGAGAAGCTATTCAGCTATTCTAGAAGAAACAGCTGAATAGCTTCTCCAAATTTGCTTGAACAAGCTCTAATTCAACACCGATGTTTGTTGGGTAGCTACGTTCATGTTTCTTCAAATTATCATATTTTGAATGGAAAGTAAATAAATATACTCATTGGAATTAATAGATTTGACATACACTACAGTAAATCGAGTTTTATCATACGAAACAAGCCTTCCAGCCCTCTCCTTCTAGCTACGTCCAATAGTGTGAAAATAATCATGCTATATATTATTATACATACTCAATTATTTGAAATTTCTGCATAAAAACTTAAAAAAATCGTCACAAAAATACTCCGAATAATCGAGTCTAAATCTCCGGATAATCCAATCCCGGATAATCGAGTCTCCGGATAATCGAGTCCGACCTGTATTATGAAAATGGTCACTTCACATACAGCGGTGAGACACACCAGCCACCGGCTGAAAGTCTCTCAAACAAAGACACCATTGAACTTAGAACGCTAGCAAAGCATGATCTTCCTATTAAGTGGAACCGCATGCAGGGCAAGGCCCGCGTCAGGATGGTGGCTTCTTACATACCTACATACAGGGGGTAGACAAAATTACTAGGATAGGCAAATATATGGTCTAATTTGGAATCTTCCAACTTCACGAAATATTGACCGATTTTAATTCTCTTTGAAGCACTCGACGGGGAAATTATGGGGGAAATGTTTTTTAATAATTCAGCAACGGGATTGGCCATGGTTCTCGGATACCAAAGATATTCCGGGTTTCCGAGGGGACGTTTCATATGTCGATTTTCTGGTGAAATTTTGTACAGGATGCCGTTTAGAAACATTTTTCTTTAGGTAAAATTTTCCAAGCGAATCATTCATTGCACTCAAAAATCGGTTTTAAATTGGCCGAGATATGGCTTTTTCCTGGAATAGGTTCCTCTGAAGGGTTCTGCGATGCTGCCAGATCTTTCTTTCATCAAAACATGCCGAGCGACACCTCTTTCTTCATCTTTTTTCATCACAAAGCTTTCATTAAACTTAAAGTGGACATTTGGACACACTGGCCGCTCCCGGGATCACTGGAACATCCCCGGGGATCTCCCAGTACCTGACACCTTTCGCAAAACGCCGGACATTTTTCAATACCTGATTTTCATGGTACCAACAGTATATTTCAATCAACAATATGCTAAGAGCATTACAGAAGGAATAGTGAAGAACCGCACATGACGAGACATGTCAAATGTAGCGTTGATATCACGAAAATCTTAAATGTCCGTTATTGACGGATGTCCGTCGCTAGGGGATCTCCCCCTACTGTGTCAGATCATTAAATGCTTTGTGATGAAAAACCAACAAGAAAGAGGTGGCGTAAACATGTAATTGTCCCCTTCTACAGGTTTCCCCGAGGATTTTACGATACTCCCAGAAGTGGCCAATATGTCAAACTCTTTTCAATGTGGCTTTTCTAATATACCAAAATCTAACTTATGAAAAACCATGAAGATAGAGCTGCCACACGGCATGTTTTGGTGTAAAAATGTAATTCGTCTACTATAGGTTCACCCAAGGTCGTTCCGGTGGTCCCGGAAGCGGCTAATGTGGCGAACGGTCTTTTCTAGTATACAAAACCTTATTTATGAAAAATCATGAAGATAGAGCTGTCGCACGGCATGTTTTGGCGTCGTAATGTATTGGCCCTGCTTCATATTTCCCCAGGAACATTCGGTGCCGGAGTGCCGATATGTCCAAATGTCCACTTTCAAGCCAAGGAAAGCTATTATGAAAAAGAAGAGAGGTGTCATGCTCGGCATGTTTTGGATGATTCTGGCCGCATCCAGAACCCTTCAGAGGAACCTGTTCAGGAAAATGAACATATCTCGGCAATTTTAAGGTCGATTTTTGAGTTCGTTCGCTTGGGAAATGTTACCGCTTTTCGCGTATTTACTAGAGAAAAATATTTCTAAACGGCATCCTGTACAAAATTTCACCGTTGCTGCATTATAAAAATACATTAATTTCACTGTCGAATGCTTCTAAGAGAATTCGAATCGGTCAATATTTCGTGAAGTTGGAGCACTCCAAAATTGACCATATATTTGCCTATCCTAGTTATTTTGTCTACCCCCTGTTCATACATATATTATAAAAATGGTCACTTCACTATCGGCGTTCAACAAATTAAACAATGTCTTGTTTTCATTTAATTTAAAAGTGAAAAATTATTATAAAAACAATTCCTTCTATTTTTTCTGTTAAAATCTAAAGATTTTTATTTTTAGTTTTTTTTATGTCACTGCATAGCTTACCGAGAATCAAGAGATGATATAGAAGATTTTTTGCAGTAATTTTTATAGCTTCTTTTGTATTACTGACCCCAATTTTCCATAAAAACAAATATTACGACTCAATGTAGTGAGCAATAAGCTACCAGTTTAGGCACACCTCAAGATTCGGCACTAAAGAGAATTACTAACTGAATTGAAAATTCTGCACTAACACTATTACACGTTATCGAATTCATACACGGAGAAAAAACAATCTCGTTTGAAAAAAAACTGATTGAATTGTTTCAATTTTCCATAAACCCATGATTTTAGTTGAAAATATTGTTTGACGATAAATATTCATTACTAATTTTCCGACACGTCGTATGTCGTACGTTGTTGGTGACCCCTGACATTAACCGCAAAATGAAGAATTTATTTAAAAAAAAGGAAATTTGGAGGTTATTATCCAAAATCAAACAGCTCAATATATCATATTTGTTGGTAGAATCAATTAACAAAAATATGTTTTTGTAGCTTTCAACCAACAAAATCGTCAATTCAAATGTATTAATTGGTTGAATTCAACTGCTATTTCCTCGAAACCATCACATAAATTTTAGTTTGTAATTATTCACAAAGACAAGTAGTCAAATCAAGTGGCCCCAGCAGCATCCTTACTGTTGGTTTAAATCGATCCCCAAACTCGATGTTTTCATTTATTATTTTACTCTATTGAAATAAACCACCCACACTTGTGAATGGCCTCAACAGCATCCTTACTGTTGGTTTAAATCGGTGCCAAAATTTGAATAATTTTATTATGCATCTCTGTGCAGATTATAAACTGGGAACATATTAATATATCTTATTGGCTGCCGACGTTAGTTGAATTCAACATATCGTTTACCATAACAGACTCCGCTGCAAACCCAACAATTTTATCCAACAACCCAGTGATTTCTCGTGGAAGTGCGGAGGGGTTCTCGACTTCCAATAAAGCGAGTATCACGTCAACATATTCCTACCCTTTCCTTATTTGACCTGCACTCGGGCTGGGCCGGCGCCGGTGTTGCCTTAGTTTGGAATCACCAGTTTTTCGCGCCATCATGTCCGGCATCTTGGGCTGTTGCCGGTGGATGCCATCATGTCCGTCATCAAGACGATAGAGATGGCATTCCCACGTAAGAGGCGGGGAGTTGACAACGGTGCAGTAGTCATCTTGGATGTGAGAAATGCTTTCCATAGCGCCAGTTGGGAGGCTATTGTCAACTCGCTCCAACGTGTCCGGGTTCCTGGGTACCTGTACAGGATTCTGGGCAACTACTTCCAGAATAGGATACTGGTGTACAAAACTGCGGCGGATCAAGAATGTGTTCAAGTCGCCGCAGGCGTTCCGCAAGCTTCAATCCTGGGTCGTGTGCTCTGGAACACGATGTATGACGAAATGTTGAGGTTGAAGTTCCCCAACGGGGTAAAAAAAGTCGACTTGGAGAGCCCAAAGAAGAAGTAGCTCAAAGTAGAAGCCCATGGACATTATCGAAGGATGGATGCGCTCCAGGAGACTGGAGTTTGCCCATCACAAAAAAAAAAACGGAAATCACTGTAGTCAACAACAGAAAATCGGAGCAAAGCGCGACGATTGGTGCAGGTAACTCATAGTGGTCCCTGAGGTACATGGGGGCTATGATCCACGACAAGCTGTCCTTTGTCAGCCACGCAAACCACGTCTTCAAGAAAGCCTCCATGGCTATATCGGCATTATCCCGCATGATGTCGAATAGGTCAGCCGTACAAGGGAGCAAACGGGAGCTTCTGGACAGCGTCAATCTGTCAATATTTAGGTATGGCGGGCATGATCAACGCCTTGAGTACTAAGAGCTAGCTTGGCAAGCTCGAAAGTACGCACAGGCTAATGTGCCTAAGAGTGATCAGTGCATATTGTAGCTTTTTAGAAGACATACAATATAATAGGACGAAGAAATGTTCCTTTGACTACAAAAAACAAATATGTTCCCTAAATTGAATTAATTCGGATTAGGGTTCAGTGGTAGATCTGATACCCCGTTACGCACCACGAAAAGGTGTTATACCAGCGTTACATGTCGCTTAGAGTGCTTAAAATCACCACATCAATGGTCAACTGGCAGAGGGATTGGAATTACTCCACCAAAGGTCGGTGGACCCACCGACTAATCCTCGAGATATCCAAGTGGGTCGGTCGGCCACACGGGGAAGTTACCTTTCACTTGACGCAGATCCTGTCTGGTCATGGCTGCTTTAGACAGTATCTACGCAAGTACGGGCACGTCGAGTCCTCCGCGTATCCCTTCCGGGCGGATGTCGAGGAAACCACAGAACATGTGTTCTTCGCTTGTCCTCGCTTCAGCGACGCGAGAAACGGCATAACGGCCGTGATCGGTCGGGATACGACCCCGGACAACCTGGTCCGGAAAATGTGTTAAGACTGGGACATCTGAGACGCCCTGAACACGGTGGCCAACTTACTACTAAAGTCCTACGTAGTTAGACATAAGCGGACGCTTATAGCACAAATTGTCCCCTCCCCGAAGTGATACCGAAAGGTGATTCCGGGAGTGGACCAAGAGCTCAAATTTCCTCTAGGTTGGCACCCTCAACTCCAAACTTTGAATTCTTCAGGTTGCAGATTTTCCTTCCCGTTAAAAAAAGAGTCCTCCGATGGTAACGGATGACAGTGGACCACAAGCCAAATGCTGAACGAAAACTGGGAACAACGCAAAATAAGTGAAAACGTGCTGATTGCTCATTTCAAGCGGAATCCGAACATTTCGACGCGGATCTTAGCTTAATGTTTCGCAAAGTTTCATCCCAAGAGCCAAGAAACGTTCCGGATTGAAAACGTACAAGGTGCAGAACTTCTCAAACTAGGACGAAGGCCAACAGGCAGTTGCCAAAACGTGTGCCTGGAAACTCTACAAGAAGCTGCTAAAGCCCCATTCAAAGTAAATTTGGACGCATTCAAGTGATCATATCTCAAGAATTAAACAACATACGCTGTTGGTCAAAACGTCAAACGGTATTTATTCAGCTTTCAAACGATATATAACAAGTTATTACATTTCACCGTTTCGAACAAACGAAGTGCGGCACTTTACTTGTGATCTATGCCATCCTGATCTGCACATTTGCTGGTGACACTGTACCGGCGAACTTATTCCACTTTTAACACATTTTTTGTGCATTTTTCACTTCTTTACCGCATCTTCGAAGTTTTCGCTTGACAATTGCCCAATATTTTTTGATCGGTCTGAACTCAGGGCAATTCGGAGGATCAATTTCTTTGGCGACGAAATTAACAATGTTTGCAATACCATTCTAGCACCTCCTTAGAGTAGTGACAGCTGATTAGATCCGTCCCAAGAATAACGTTGGTCTTGAGTTGCCGAATAAAGGGTAAAAACCGCTTTTTCAGACACTCTTCAATGTAAACCTTCGACGTCATTGTGTGAGATGTGATGAAAACCTCGGTTTTAAGTCCATAACGACCGATTCCATACCAAATCATTAGTTTTCGAGCAAACTTATCAGCAAAAAAAAAAAATTATACCTGGAAGAGACATCCCCACGACAGGTAAAAATTTTGTCCGGGGATCCGTTTTGACATCTGTTTCGTCATCTATATAAATACAGCCATCAAATTTCGTCAAAACTCGTTCATATAGTAGTCGTGCTCGATTTTTGGCCACTAAATTTTGTTTCAGGGAGCGATTTAAATGTTCACTGGCACAAAAAAAATTATATCCTTCTCTTAAAAGAATGTTACGCACGGTGGAACAGTTGGAATCGCATTTCTTTGCCAAATTACATATGGACACATAGGTTGCCTTTCACGTACCTCTACACCTTTCTCTCTCCTTGATTTTAAGACACACCGTTGACTTTGGGAATTTTAACACTTTTGCTATTTTTGAGGCAGACCACGACGGATATTCTAGATGTTTGTGCACAATTAATTTTCTTTTCTCATGTTCCATGATCCGTAATTTCGAGATGCGTCAATCAATCGAGAAAATCACTAATTTCTTCGTCAATGAAACATCAACAAATGCCTGTCAAACGTTTTTTGTTCCAACCACCAGGGACGCGGTGATGTATTAAACCGTGCGTCCAGATTTACTTTGAATCGAGCGTTAATAAACACTCTCATACCTTCAAAATACGAAAACCACACGCAGTCTACCAGGTTATTGATTTTTGTTTTCTTCTACTCGACCCGGAGCAGACGATGTTATCCACTCGAATGCATAAAAAGCGAGATTTAAATAATCAAGAGCAGAAATAAAAGGTGAAGTGACGCGTTTCTGACTGTAATTTGTCAACTAACCAACCAACCAGCACCGACTGCGGCATAATCACGCACCGGTATGGAACCTTTTCTCTTCTACCTAATGGTTGACGCTTCTCTAGCAGTCGTAAAAAACACTCAGACCTCCACGCAATTTTGTGGGATAAGCTTTGATAGCAATCTAAGCGGCAGACTTCGCCTTACTTCACATGAAAAAGAGAACTGCTGATTCCATTTCAAATCCGTGGCCTTGTTGAAGCGCGATATTGAATTGTTTTTATATAGGGTAAATGTTGGCTTCTGTAGTGTTTGACTATTTTCTTCAACCGTAAACAAATCTTTCAGAAGCATTCAATACATGAAACAAGCTTAAAATTTAATGAAGATTCAATAACGTTTTCTGTTTTGGATATAATTGAGAAGTAGCCTTTCTTAGAAAAAATATGAGTTGAAGAATTCTCAATATGAAATATTCACTAAGGTTTTTTTTACACGATTTGTTTTCGGCGATAACTATGTAACGGAAGATTTTATCAACCTAGTTTGAATCACATTTTACGTTTTGAGCAAAGATTAATCATATTGCAGTTTTTCAGAAAATTCACAATTTTTGGTGTAAATACTCAACGTTTTAAAAATTGTAATTTGACCATTGCATGGAAAGGTAACACACGCAAACAAAATCGAAGCAATTTCAAATGTTTATGTATGTGAATTTAATCAACTCTATCTGATCTTTTACAAGGTTTCATGGTAAAAGTGGAACGTATTCACGCTGTAAAAAAAACCTTTGTGTAATATATTGCTGATTCCATGGCTGATAAATATCCTTGCAGAAACAAAAAAAGTATAAAATAAACTTAGATATAAAACCTTCATTATTTAAATGTTTAACATACAGATGAATCATTTTTACGTATTGGTTGAGAGTAAACTAATTTCAGGCAGGGGTTAACTTGTCAAGAAGAAATGAACTTTTTTGTTTGGCTCAGGAAGAACCTGCTCGTTCCCAAGCGGAAATCATAACTCGAAAGAATATCCCTTTAATATTCTGTCAAAATAACACAGTAAATCAAAACAAAAACAATGATTCTAGTACCGAAAAGCGAAATAATGGGTACTCAATGGTGTACTTCGATGAAATAGGGCTCTGAAGTAGTTAGCTATTTTCAAACCGTTATTTAGGAAACTTCCTATCAATTGCTACATCAGGTTTTAAATTTGTCCTTATGTTGCCGAAAATACGTAAATTCCCCTACCTTTCTGCAATACATTAAATTGGATCCAACGCCAGCTACTGTTTGAACCAGCTCCGGAATCATATTGCACTCAGGATTCAGTGCTTTGTTTTTCGTTTATCGATGTACACACCGGAATCTAATATGCATGTAGTCATCGTAATGTTTTTGTTACTGTTGTTCTAGGACAGGAAGCCAACCACAACCAACCGGCATTTGTCTGCTCTGGCACTATACATAATTTAATAGAATTACTGCCGAGTTGCGTCACAAGCACGATCGTATTTGAGCTTTTTTGTTTCTCATATTGTACCTGCTGGTTATGTTCTTTTCCATCTCTGTCCAATTGAACAGGAACGATTGACAGGTGGTGTGTAGTTGATTGAAATCAAAACAAACCGTGGGTGGAACGTTTAGGTCGATGTGAATTTGTGAGTTGAATCGTTAGGGAATATCAGCGTTTAAATCGAACATTCTTTATTCTGTCGATTACTCGTTTTCATTTGCACTGCACTGCCAGAAAACCAACAGAAGTGACGTCGCGTGATTCTCGGTGAATGCTTAATTGCTCAACAGCTCTGAACACGTAAATTATAGTTGTACCAAATTAAATTATTTATATGTTTCGATTTGGGGGAATGGGGTTCACTGAATGCATTTTAAGGATTACTTTTTTGACCTAGTTCATTTATTCAAGGATTACTCACCGTATGCGAGATAATGTTTGCACCATTGTACAAACAAGATTCCCTCTCTACCTGTGCCATTGCACAGTGTTCCAGAATGCGAATTTAGCTGGAAAGATACATTTTCAGCCTAAGTTTGATGTTTTGGAGCAAAATTGTCTGCTACAAAGTTGTTTCTAATAACAAGGCGCTTCTTTTGGTGTGAATGAAAACTAGGGTGGTGCTTATTTTCAGAGAAATCGAAAATCGTACTTTTTTATTTGCAGAAATAAAGGCATACATTATGGAAGAATCCAGGCACTGCAAAAGTGAGATTAAACGTTTTAGATGGCGCTCTTTCGGAAATGGGTTTTCGAACTGTCTAAGCAAAGTAATGACGATTCTGGCCAATTCCATACAGTTTAAAACATAGCTAGAAAGTTATTATCGATTTCAGTTTTAGATACTACGATGTTTAACCTCACTTAAGCTTTACGTGGATTTCTCAATTGGGAAAAGTTGTAGAATAAATAATTTCAAGTATACATTAATTGTTATGTTATGTATTCTCCGTGCGAGGAGTAACGATTATGATGTAGAAGGAGATGTTCGCTCATCACCATGAGGCACCAAGTGAACAACAATGTTTTTGGCTAGAATGAAAGATGTGAAGAAAGTGTTGAAAGGTCCGTCAGAGTGCGGCAGGTAGGAAAATTAACAGATGTTTTTGAAAATTGAGCGAAAGGGCATGTATCCAATGGTACTCGAACCATGGACGTCAATCTTTGCCTAACATCCCACTGCGGGGTAGGTTGTAGCGACGGAACAAGTCCGCCACTTCAACAGGCAAAAATTGACGCATGGAAAGACGCTCATGTACCACTGTGGCTTGTATAGTTTATTCTTAGCGATCTATTGGTAACCATTAATTATACTGGTGGGGACCAGTATCGCATCGCTTCACGATGTTTCTCTCCGAGGTCTCTACGTTGGAGACGACGGGAAAAACTTTAGTGATCGTCAGTCGGTGCGAATCAAAACAAACCCAAAAAAGGAGAGAGTTCCTCTCCCATGTGCGCATCAGTAAACAGAGTGCACACAATAGATCGCTAAGAATAAACTATACAAGCCACAGTGGTACGCGAGCGTCTTTCCATGCGTCAATTTTTGCTTGTTGAAGTGGCGGACTTGTTCCGTCGCTACAACCTACCCGCAGTGGGATGTTAGCGAATTGACGTCCATGGTTCGAGTACCATTGATACATGCCCTTTCGCTCATTTTCAAGAAGCATCTGTTAATTTTCCTACCTGCCGCACTCTGACGGACCTTTCAGCACTTTCTCTTCACATCTTTCATTCTAGCCAAAAACATTGTTGTTCACTCTTGGTGCCTCATGGTGATGAGCGAACATCTCCTTCTACATCAATTTCAAGTAACTTTGATGGTATAATTTTTCTGTATCTTTTGATATGACCGAATTGGAGCATTTTTTCCTACGTAGCTTAGGGTGTCCATATAAAAATCAGTTATTTTGCTGTAACTTTTTTATTTCAAATTTTTCAGCAAAGTTGTCTTCTTATTGATTTTAGAACAATAAAAGTTCCAACTTTTGTGCTGAAATTGTCTCTATCGTATGTCAAACAAAAGTTGTTATGGTTATTTGTAAACAAAATAGGCCTTTTTCAAATGTTGATTTTGGATTTCACAGCATTTGTAAGATTTGTATTATTGCATATCATATCTGAAAACTGGGGAAAACATGTTATTTTTTTTTTAATTGAGAAAAATACATTTGAAAAAGGCGTAATTTTATAAGAAAATCGTTAATTACTCGCTAACGGTGAGAGACATCGGCAAGATTTCTACGTCTAAACTTTTATCTTTTTAAGTTATAAAATTCATCGGAAGACAACAATGTTGGCAAGGCTACTATATGCCAGGGCTGGTAGCAGGTCACTTTTTAGTGACTAAAAAGTCACTATTTGCATCCATAAGTCATTAAAGTCACTATTTTTCGGAAAATGGTCACTAAAGTCACTATTTTCACACCGCCAATTGTAAAAGTTTAAAACAAATCACTTGTGGTTATTGCACAATAGTGAACCAAATTAAGCGATCTGGCCACACTATATAAAATCGAGAAATATACATAGAAAAAACTAGATGTCCTGGTGAACATTGTCCTGCCTCTACCTCAATTGAACTTGTCAAAAGCAGAGCGTGGGTCGGTCACAGTACTCTAGATTAGCTTAAATGAGACGCACGTAGTCACATATTATTACATCATCTTTCATTATTTTTAATAATTTTCGTATTTTTATGTATATATATAAACCCAACCCATTTGTATAATAAGTGAACCCCATGATGAATCGAACGGGAAAGAAGTAAACCAATTAAAACGATTTATTATGCAAATAAAACGTCCATTGAAGAAACTACATAATAGAATCAAGTCATTTTTGATTTACACTCACTTTTTTTAAAAATATTTTGTTAGATTCAGTTTTTTCAAATGCTGACTTCTTTTTGGGTATCCAAAAAGTCGAGAAAAGTAGGAACAAATTGAAAATGACTTATTTGTGGTTACTCACTTCGTAATTCTGAATCTAGATTTGATTGTTCGTATCCCGACAGTTAAACGAACTCAAACTGATCATAGGTGAAATTGGGATACAGTGCAACTCGACCAGTTTATAAAAGCCTTATGATTCAAAGTTCCATTTAAACTCGTACATTGAAATTTTATTTGTTTTCTATGAAATTTCTGAGACAAATATTCGTAGATTTAAAAAAAAAATCACTAATTATTTAAGGTTATTCTGACATTGCTTGACTGCTGTTAAACCAAATTTTTTTTGGCAACCTTGTAAAACTTGTTAAGTAGAATTTGATCTAAAAAAAAAAGATGACTACATTTAGATGGTACAATGCATTATACTTTGAATTAACCCCTCCAGGCCTAATTTATACAAGCAATTTGGTGAATTCTGATTGATTTGGTGCTCAATAACATAGAAATGATTGAAAAAAGTACGAGTTATTTTTTAAGATGTGCTAGTCCAAACTGCCCAGGAACTCTGGATCTACAGTTGTAACAGTACATTCAAACATATTCAATGAAAGTCCTGGAAGACCAACTGACATTATGACCCAATCTTGGAAAATTCTATGCCAAACAAACTAAGTTAACTTTGTACAGCCCATAAACCTATTGTTACAATTGTAGACCTCAGGTTCTGAAGAGCAGTTTTAATGACTTGAATCTAACAACGTAACAAGGCTATCCTATGATATCTGGAGTCGGTTCAGAATATTCATTGAATATTTTTGAATATTTATCGTAGCTATGTATAACCTAAAAGGCTACGGTAACTACTCTATATCTTAAGTTCTGAATTCAAGGTCAGTTTTAATGAACCTGAATACCCCGAGATAATCTTATGATGACTAGTGAACTTACAAACGCATCACTGAATGGGTTTGAATGCATATCGTAACCTTTCATAGGTTATAAAGCTAACTATACGACTAAAGATGCTAAATTCTGCCCGCAAGGGCAGTTTTGATGACCTAGAACATCCAAGGATATCTCGTTATGTTGGTTGACCTTCCAAACGATTCACTTAATTTGTTCAAATACATATTGTTTCTTTGTTTAGTTCAAAAAGCTGTAGATTTTAAGCTATAATTAAAAAAAAAGATTCCAGGAAAGTTTGGATAACCTAAAACATGCGAAGACTGTCTCCTAATGTCTGTTTTTCTTCCAAAATATTCAATATTTTTCAATACATATCGTAGCTTTGCAAAACCCAGAAAGCGTTTGTTACAACTTTAGGTCCTATGTTCTGATCTCAAGGATAGTTTGGATGACCTAGAACATGTCATATTGCTTTATAATGTTTTTTGACTTTAAGAATGTTACTTGAGTATGTTTGAATATTGATTGTAACTTTGTATTGTCTATAAATCTTAAGTTCTAAATGCCGAGACAGTTCGGATGACCCAGACCATCCCAAGATATTCTTCTTGTGTATTTTTACGTTCGAAAATATTCACTGAATATACTTGAATACGTGACGTAACTTTGTCTAGACCAAAAAACTACTGTTAGTATCGTAACTTTCAAGTTCTGAACTCCAGGACGGTTTGGATTATCTAGAGGATCCCATAGTTATAAAATAATGAGTGTTGACCACCCAAAAGATTCATTGAATAAGTTTGAATACATATGATCACCATATATAGCTCAAAAAACTACGGCTACAACTGTAAATCTTATGTTATGAACTGAAGGACAGTTTGTAGTACCTATAATATCCCATAGTTTGGATCACCTAGATAATCCCCGTTTATCTCAAAATATTATGGTTGAATACGAAGCGTTACTTTGTATAGTCCAAAAAGCTATAGTTACTACTGTAGATCTTAAGTTCTGAACTCAAAGACAGTTTGGATGACGTAGAACATCATTAAGTTATCAAATAATGACTGCTGACCTTCCAAAATGTTCATTCAATATGTTTGCCTTATACCCCTAGTATAGTCCTAAAAGCTACTGTCACAACTGTAGATCCGAAGTTTTGAACTCAAGTACATTTTGGATGACTTAGAACCTCTCAGAAAGATAAAAAATATTTAACTTTTATCAATTTAATATTACGTATGCATATGTATTATACAATATTCTTAAAGAACGCTTTGTACTATTTTTCCAGCATATTATCCAGGTTGTACTATTTTTCCTGAACTTCTTCATATTCAGGATGTTCTAGGTCTTCAATTAGGTCTTAAACTCATATGTTTTTTTTTTTTTTTTCATATTTTCCACATAAAACAATTGATGGAAAACAAATTTGCCCAAGACAGTGTACATTTTTATTCAGTCTGTGTGATTGTATACAGCCTTTAGGGGTCACATATGACCCCTTTGGTCTGAATGAGCTTATAATAAGGCAAGGCTTAACATTTATGAATTTTTCAATTGTTTGGCCTGAAATCAACAATGTTCTCTATTGAAATTGATGCGTAGAAATACTTCCGATCGATTCGCGTAAAAAAATTTAAAATATTTTTAGAAATGATTGAGATATTAATGCTCGAAAAATGTGTTAAGGCATAATATCGCATCATATTCTGCTCCCTTTGAATCGATAACCATTATTTTTGGACTTGCATCTATTTGCAATAAAATTCAATCATATTATGATTTAGATGACCTAACAGTTCATGTAGTTTTCAATATTGTTCACTATAAACCTTGACAGATTCTGTTCGTTCTAGTTCGTGATGGATTAGATATAGCGAAATTTGAGTTGTTCACAGAAATTGTTGCTAAGAGTGCGGCCTATAAGTCTACCCAGGTAACCAAAATCAATGCTATTCAGATGCTACAAGCATTATATTAGCATTATATCAGCATCTTGAATGCTATCAGTTGTAAAGCTGCTTTTCAAATACTATTTAAGTACTTATAGCCTGTTATAAGCATTTCGAATGCAAAATAGCATTAATGAAGCATTATCATAGCATTGCAGTAAAGTAGCCGTATATTGGGCCAAAAGTGGCATTTATGTTGAATTTACGGCGATTTAAATGCTTGATAGGCTGCCGTAAGGACGCTTTGGAACTGCTTATTGGTTTCCTGGGTATGTAATGGAATTCTGCTAATGAAAATTAAAATGAATGAATGAATGAAATCATCCCTGGGAGGCACAATTTCAACAAGCACTCCGACATAAATTCACTAACTATCGAGATTTGCATTTTTGAAATCTCGAGATGGAATTGTTAAATATATAGAGGTAAATTGAGACACGGGAAATTCCCCTGATCAAGGACCGTAAATCGTTGTTCAACAATGATACTTGAATTGGTCTCCTAGTAGCGATTTCTGTCCATCAACAGAGTAATCTTATTTTCATTGCTGTCAAACTTCAGTGCAATTTACGCGTGTGTGTCTTCTAAAGGTTCTTATTCAATTATTACCTAATAGCTCTCAGCCTCCATTAGTCAATTGTGCCTTAACATCCTCCCATATGATTCACATACTGCTGTCGCGAGAAACACGTCTCTTATCACGATAATCATCAATCAAGCAAACGTGTGCAATATTGCCCCGCGCCAAATATAGTTTGAGTCTGCCTTTGGCGAAAGAGAACACAAGATGCTGTAGCTATGTGTGTATCTACATTGATCCAACCACTTTGGAAATGTCACGTTTACTCGACCATACGTCTATCGATGTCCATCATGGATTGCAATCGGTCACTATAGCCGCTAGCATGAGTTATTGCTCTCACCTTTTGTGAAACACACCATGTCACCATACGTGCAGTTTTTGCACTGATGCATGTTGTAGCCACGTAGAATGTGTCCATCTGGGAGTGGACGTTGAACATTTGAGAATTGCATTAGACAAACCTCAAAGAACTTGACTTTTGGATCACCCTAATCTTTCTGTGCGTGAAACGGAGCAACGGAAGCCAAGCATACGCACCTCTAGCGAAACCACTTTTGGGTATCCGCTCTGTGCAATCTAGCAGCGAGGCTTGTTAAATATTGAACCATTGGATGCCGTTGGGTTGTTTAGCCAATTTCTGCTGATGTTGAGTTGATCGCCTTGCCATATTTGTTTCTTTTTTCTGCAGTCATAATGTTTTATTTATAACATAAATCAACAGCTGCCAGGAGGAATGCAGCAAATATGTTTCTCTCAGTTCGTGCGAAAAAGGGTTGACTTAATAGCATATTAGTGTTTTGGTGCAAACCGACGTGTGCTGAGAATCGCAGGATCGTGAAATGATCACGTGAACGACGTTTCGGGGTTTGGATGTTTGGTTTACAAGTGATGGCCAGTAGAAGTGCGTTTCGCAAAGGAAGGTTTGTTGTATGTATGATGATGTATGATATGTACTACCACCCATAGTAGCACTGGAAACAAAGTCCGACAGCAATGGGCTCTCCTCTCTGTTAGACTTGATCAAGCTTTAATAACCACTGATTGCCCTAATCATGCCATTGTATGCAGGATTGCCACATGCACAGATTTATCTAGTTTGACACAGATTTTTTTTTCATATTTTTAATACAGATATATGTATGTAAAGATTGCAGATTTTGTAGGTAGATCAAGATTTTTAAGATTTTTGGCAATTGCTTGTCCACTGCAAAATCTTAAATTTGACAGTCTGAATGTTAGGGCCCCTCGATGAATTCTCCATAAATTTTGTGAGATAATTTATTAAGAATTGACTGGAATTTGACAAAGATTCAACAAAAAATGCTCAGACATTTCATGAGATATTACAAAAAAAATTGTACAAATTTGCCTTGCGGAATTTTTAATGTTAAGAACGAAATATATTAGATTATGGAATTCATACAAAAAAAATTTAAATTTGTCCAACAAATCAGGATTTTGTCTGAGAATTACTTCTAGAACTACCTTATAGTTTTTATGTAGTTCTTTCAGGTTTCTTCCCGCGTTTCCTTTAGAATCACAAAATGTCTTATGTCCAGAGATTCCTCTAAAAATTTCATCACAAGATAGTTTTGAAACACAAATTTTGGCTGAATTTTTGCTATTTTTGCAGTTATTTTCGTTATTCGAATCATATTTATTTCGAATGTGATTTTCAGATCTATGGTGATGATTACAAAAAGTCTTGTAGAACAGAAAGAAAATTGGTACTGATCGATTCTGACCGATTCCGTCAAGAAGTTGCTGAAACGCGACCGTCCTCATTTGATAATCATCAAATGAACTGGATTCTTGTGCAAGCTTCGTATGCAGCTACCATTGTACCTGAAATAGTTGATACCATCCAACACGATGCAAGGAAATTTAGATGATACAAAGTATCTTGGAATTGAATCCTTGGAAAGTTCCGCATCCATCTGCCACCAGATGGTTCTCGTTCGATTCAAATGTCAAAAGGAATTTGGAACGGTTTTTGAAGCTCGTGTTGTTTCCCTCGTTCCAATCCAACTGCGGCGACAATGCAATAAACAACACAGCGCAACTTCTATCATCGCAATGACCCGACGACACAGCCACTTCTCCACTTCTTAAGCTACGTATTGCCCTGCATCAACATAGCGAACCGTATCTTCCAGTCAGAAGCTCCGGAATTCCCGAATCTGTGCAATAAGTTGATGTCTTGCTACTGGTTCTCCATGCAAATATTTGAGAGGATGATTATCAAAAACAACAGATGGATTTCTGAGTTTCTGATTTCCAGAAATATTTTCGTGAAGTCAGAATTACTACCTTGACCATAAAGTTTCCGGAAATTATTCAGGAAATTAAATATACTAGATTATACATCAATAATGTCGATTATGTCCCCATCAAAGTACTTCGCATTTGACGTCGCATCGGAACATTTTTTTTATATTCAGTTTACGGTATGGCCATCACAACCAACTTAGATTTTCCATGAACTCATATCGGGTGCTGAAACGCGTCCTGAAGCGGTATCTTGAGTTGACCGAATATGAAATAATCGCAGGGAGCAAAATCAAGTGAATTCAGTGGTTGCTTCGGTGTTGGATATCATGTCTTTTGCGACGTCAACGCGGTCCTTTTTTGCATGTAATTCAGTTCTTTCGGCACCAGCTTCGCAGCGACACAAATCAATAACCAAAATGTCTTGAACGAACCTAAAATCAATTCCCAACTCCTCTAAAAGTCAATTATGATACTAGAAAAGAAGCTCTCTACTCGAACTGTTGTTTGATTTGAACGCGATTCTGTCCTGACTACTGCATCGAGCGTTGACCCCAAGAATCTTCTTTGGAAGCGGTGAGGTACAGGCCATCGCAAAATAGTTTCGTGAGCTAAGTACGGCAATAATCTGCAAGGACATCGTGGTGAAAGACTCGGATGACTTGCAAACTTGTTGGAGAAAACCTCTGTGCTGCAAACGAGCAGAAACTGGCTTTTCCCTTGCTAACAAAGTTTATTGCGAACTTTCGACTGATTCCTGTACTACTAATTTCTTGTAGAAAAAAGATCCGTTTGGCTGTATTGTGATGCAGAAAAACCGATAATTGCCCTTAAGACCTGTTGAAAAGACCGTTTTGTATCGGCAAATCCAAATGAATGTGATTTAATGAGTATGAGCATTTCCAGCATGAAAAGCAAACCGGTTGGATCCTCTCTCTCCGATCTTAATGAAATTTTGTCCACATGTTAGTTTCTACCCAAAATTACGTTTTCCATACGAAAATCCAAAATTATCCTGGACTAATTTTCTGCAAGGGCGTATTTAAAATGTTGATTTTATTCTTTCATTTTTTTTTTCGCAAATGACTCATCTGATGAAAATGTTGTCTCTAAAAAAGTTGTTGGTAATAAGTGTTCTTCACGAAAATAAATACACTGACACTAAAAAAGGTTGATTTTCTCAAAGGAACCTCCCCCCCGCCCCTTCGATCCGTTTTTTTTTTTTTCAAAAAGCTGAAGTTATATCCTTAAAGCTGGTGAAGAGTTTAAGACGGTCACTTCTTTAATTTTTTAAATTTTTATTTTTAAACATTTATGAGTTTATTTGAAAATGTTGAAAATGATATTTTTTTAATAAAATACCCATACCACATCAAAATGCATTTTTCATAATTCATTATTAAAAAACAAGAAAGTTTTTCTCTGACACGGTGGCAATCAGACTTACCCTTTTCTGTTTGGATGCGATGAAAAAGAATCAAGTATCAAGTTGATGCTTTTGGATATGTGTGTGTGTGTTTCGGATAGTTTTGTTTAGGGAGAGAAGAAGCAGTATTTCATACAATGTTGTTTTTTTTCAATTTTCATTAAATTTATTACATTTCAAATCATTTGAATTCATTAAATATTTTGGGTGCATTATTAGAATTAGAAAATGCCTTACCTGCAATTTGGTTATTTGACACTGGAATCTAAGAATTATATTTTTGAGTTCCAGAAATTGGTTTTGCTTTGTTAAAAATCGGATCGAATTTCTTTTCGGCATCATTGTATTCATCCGTGGAAACATAGCAAAATGTCATTTTTGTTTCATGATCCTGTTTGCGATTATTTGGCCAGTCATAAAGTTGTCTAGCATTCATTATAGGATGTTCGTGTTGCTTAGCTAAACTAGCTCAAGTTGCCATTCTCTTAAGAGTACCTCCGATCGCATCACAAGGACTCTTGCCGTGCGAAGTTGCAAAAAATGTCATTCAATTTCAATATTATGTCTATCTTTAAATCCACAGAGGCTAGCAATTTTTTTTATATTGCGACGTTGCTCCGTCTGACATCAAGGTAATCTTTTTAATTGTAATTTGTGATATTAAATAATCCAATAATTTTGAGATAAACAACTGCACTGCTACTGTGTCATGCTGTAAAGCATCAGAAACGATCACAATGCTTAGGGACTGTTCATAAACCACGTAGACCCCCCCCCCTAAACGTCTACGTAGACTTTATTAAATTCTAATTTATGAAAATGTTCTACAAAATGTGGCTGTGGCGGTTTGAGGAACGATTTATGAAATAAAACTCAATCAATCAGGTTATTCAGTTATTCATTTTTATTTTGTTTCATAAAAACAGCATAGATAAAAAATAACAACAATCAATTATGCAAATCCAAAAGATGCCCATACCATGGCTGCTTAAATCAATTCATCAGTTCATCAGCGGAAGTTCTGGTGGGATTGTTTCTTGGATGTCAAGGCCAATGATTTCGACAAAACGTGATTCTATCCGTAAAACTTGTGTAGCCCCGTTCTCGTCAACCTCACAAAGAATTTCTTCCTAGTGATGCTACAGAATCTTGGGTGGCCTTATTTTCTTCGACGAAATATCTGCCTTGTGGTTGCTTTTGCGGTGATCTGCGTTCACTTCTGTCGCAAAATGCAGTCCACAATCAAAGCATATGCGGCTATTTTTGTTCTTACTTTAGAAGACAAGTTCAGTTTATCTTGTTTGAAAGTTTTCCAAAGCAGACATCTCAATGTTCCTCTTGTTAAACGTTTTTTCCTCTCGAAAAGATAATTAGAGACAATTAATTTAGCGTGTAGCATTAAACCTCGTTCACATTGCAACCTACATTACATCTTGATGTCAAATGCCACGCATTTATTTATTTTTAGTGAAAACTAAGCCTGTCAATGTTTTCGGACACTTTTATTTCAGTGTAGATTTTGAATTATTTCACGGATCGCTGAAACGTTTCCCTTATATGACAGCTAGAACTCTCCACTTTATTTCGTGGTACAACATGATTACATTCTTGTTACATTCAGTAAAATGGTGTCGAATCAAGTGGACACGCATTTTGTATGAACGGTGGCAAAATCCGCGTTCATACAAAATGCGTGTCCACTTGATTCGAATTTATCGGTACGCAGTCTTGCAAGAAACTAAAACTATTTTGTGTATTGTGTAAATTTTGTTTCACTACTATTGTTTTTGTGTACAAAATTTAACGTAGACAGTCTTAATATGTAAAGATACTAATATGAAGATAGTCTATAAAGACTGTATTCGATGAAATTTGGACACACGCAATTGTTTGTAACTTTTTAGCGTGTGGGTACAAATTATTGAAATTTTAACTGAATGTATTTCATTGTGTTGTGTCAATTGTGTAATGAGTTTCGTGAAAATCGGTCGAGTGATTTCAGTGATGGCTTCAAATGAAGAAATAGTGCGCCAACAAATTTTGGGCACTCACTTCGAAAACCCAAACGCTTCTCATCGATGGATCGGAAAACAGCTCGGAATCGCACATTCAACCGTATCTCATGTGATCATAACGTTCAAGGACCGTAAGACAACCAAGCGGAAAAACGGTAGTGGCAAAAAACGTGGCACATCAAATCCGGAGAAGGCCAGGATGGTATTGAACCAATTTAAGCGTTATCCCAACATTTCGATCAGGGATGTTGCGAAAAAGGCGAAAGTTTCAGTTTGTTTTGTGCAGAAAACAATGAAACGTTCTGGATTACATGTGTACAAGGTCCAGAAGGCACCGAACCGGAGCGATAAACAGAACTCGGTGGCCAAAACTCGTGCAAGAAAACTGTACAGGGAGTGGCTCACCAACCCGTTCTGCATTGTGATGGACGATAAGACCTACATTAAAGCCGACACCAAACAAATGCCAGGACAGAAACACTACGTCACCACCTCTAAATTGGCCGTTCCGGAGAGTGTACGGAAGAAGAAACTGTCGAAATTCGCCAAAAAATTCCGTGTCTGGCAAGCGATCTGCGGATGTGGCAAAATGAGTCAGCCCGTCATCACCTCTGGGACCGTCAACGGACAAATCTACAAGGACGAATGCCTCCAAAAACGACTTCTGCCCTTCTTGAGATCTCACGATGGCCCGACACTGTTTTGGCCGGATTTGGCATCTTGCCACTATGCCCGGCCCGTCTTAGACTGGTACAAAGATAATAATGTAGTTTTTGTACCAAAAAAAAGTCGTCAACCCTCCAAACACTCCGGAACTTCGCCCAATTGAAAAATGTTGGGCAATCATGAAGGCAAAGCTCGTTAAAACTCCAAAACTGATAGAAAATGAACATGAACTGAAGAAAGTGTGATTAAAAGTAAGTAAGCAAGTCGGTCCTATCATTGCCCAAAATTTGATGAAAGGGGTCAAGGCAAAGGTGCGGGCATTTGGGTTGGGAGAAGAGGTTCAATAAACCAATGATGTCAAAACTTAACCATTTAATAGTACTTTATTTCCAGAAAGATTGAAAAGAATGGGGCTCAAGGAAAATTTTTGGTGACCTATTTTGTGTGTCCAAATTTCATTGAATGCAGTCTTTAGTTGACTAATCCTTTTCAAACTTTTAGATAATATAATATAACCCATTAGTAAGCTTTTGGCCAATTTATATCATTCAACTTCAATAGCATAAACGTAAGCTCGCATTTTACGCTTAACTCCACTGATTAGGTTCTGTACAATATCTGGCTGCAAATTTTTCTGTACGGAAATCCACTTTTTCTTCATGTCATCCAATTTAACCTCCTTGGGATGCTTCCGTAATACCTGGGTTAAAATAGCCAGTATTTTTCGATGGGCCTTAGCTCCAGTGCGTTGGGGGGGGGGGGTGGGGGCTCATGTCCTTGGGTACGAAAGTGACCCCGTTGGCTTCGTACCACTCCTGGACAACATTTGAATAGACCAGACGATCGTAGGGCCCTTGTGTTGCTTCAACAGAGTTAGCAGGCACTTCTGTAGACACTCCTTGAGGTAGATCTCCCCGTTGACAGTCCCAGTAGTCGCGAACGGCGCACTCCGTTTGCCACATGAGCAGTTCGCTTGCCAAATCATGTATTTCTTGGCAGACTTTGAAAGTTTCTGCTTCCTTACTTTCTCCGGAACATCTTGGCCGTACTTGTCGGTAAAGAACAGCAGTCACGGAAGCTGCTGGAAGTTCGGCTTGACGTTAGTTTCATCATCCGTGATGAGACAATGAGGCTTCGTCAGCATCTTGGTGTACAGTTTCCGAGCCCGTAACTTTCCCCCAGTATTTCGTCGTTCGTCACGATTTGAAGCCTTCTGTACTTTGTACGTATGCAGTCAGATTCGATCCTTGGCTTTCTGAACGAAAAACTTGGCAGATTGAGCTTTTTGGCCACACCCCTATCCGTAGCTTTGGGATTACGCTTAGACGCTACCACGACACGCTTGTGATCCTGATCACTTATAGCACATCCATTCTAACCGCATTTTT
>JASCZW010017573.1:0-16844 GCA_034211315.2 Aedes japonicus | reverse complement strand
TGTTGTTTCACTGTCAACGAAGCACATCATGAATATCAGGTTACTTTTCAACAATCTAAGTTGACAGCAAAAAGTAATAAACTCTCCACCACGGACCAAACCAATTTCAAATCTCAACAGCGATATTATATTTTGTGATACTTTTTGCCATTTGATGTTTTATAAGGCTTCACTTTTTTGCGCTATGCGTCATATTAAAGTATGGAATAAAGTATTATGCACCTCAAATTTATAACCTGTTTTTGTCATTTAACAGTACTTTTAACTTGCTTAATGCAAGCTGTGCTTCGCCGGGTGTGCGCCGGTTGAGTAAGAGCGTATTCGGGCAAAGTCCGCAAATTTCTTCGAAAATCGAGATGATTAATTTTTTTGTATTTTTTCTTCTGAAGAGTTTACATTAGGTCGGACATTTAAGCTAAAACAGAATACTATTTTGTTTATGTATATCCGAAATAATGCTTACTAGTCTATTTTTCAATTCTTGCTGGGACACATTTTATTTTGTATGTAGTTACAAACATAAGCTGTTATGGATTCCCTAATCAACTCTGTCAATTTTGCGATATATGTATGCGCTATAACGTTATCTACACTGTGACTGAAGCTCACGATTTTTCTCAAATGAGTAAACAAAAACTTATAATAAAAGGCACTTAATTTTTGGAGACACCCTGATTTAAATGCTGAAAACAGCTCTATCATGGTCGAATGAAGAAGCCAAAAGAATGAGTGTCTTGGACAAAGTTGCTTAAAAATAATATTTTCTACAAACATTGTGTTTAGTTCAAAACGTTAACAGTTAGTTTGTAACTACGTGAAACTATCACCCACAATATGGACAACTTTTTAAAGGATTTGTTGAAGACACCATGATTCGGAAATATATCCCTTAGGAGTTGTTAATTTGGCCGTGAAAAAAGATTTGCACCGATCACTGTGTAGCGTGCGGAAGCATAGTGCAATTTGGAAAGAGGAATCACTTTTACTGAACTAAAACATCGCAACGGCACTAAAGGGTTGTTCCGATTAAAATTTGTGGCCAAACAGTAATGTGGAGTGAATCGAGTCAAAGTTTTTATTGATAAGTCAAATTCTTTTCTCTTTTAAAGATCAGTCAATACAGAATACGAGGAATATTCAGCTCAGCTTCCTTTAAACCGAACAGTTTTTTTGTACAGTCTCCTACGTTCGGCTTGTTCCGCACGGAAGAAATGCCAGTTTGCCTTGAACTGCTGTTCTCTCGCTACAACAGTTTTTGCAGGTATTCTCAAAGCCCCGCTTGCGCTTTCGCGGGCATAGCAGGAGGGTTCTTGTCCTTGGGCACCACTTGATCGTTGTCGGCATGCTATTGCCACTCCATGGCCTTTTTTCCGTGACGCAGTAAGATGACAAATCCGGCCAAAATAGAACGGGAACAATTGTGGCTGCTTCAGAGGAGCATTACGACGTTTTTGCAGGCACTCGCACAGATACGAATTTCCTGGCTGACGGTTCCGGTGCCCAGCGTAAACGTTGCTTTTCAAGCTTTCACAGGTACAGATGGCCTGTCACACCAGTACTTCTTGCGAACTTTGACAGTTTAATGTGTTTGAAAATATCTGCCTGTTTTTAGCTCTTTCCACGGTTGATGGCGCCACTCCTAGCTTTCTTTGCGACATCTCGAACGGAGATCTTGGGTTTCATCCAAACAGCGGAAAACTTGTTTGTCGTCGCGTGGCCTCGGCACTGATTTCCCCTCGATCCAGCTTTCCTGGCGTCCACAAACGTTCACCGAACACTTTCAATACCGAGGTAACGGTTGATTCAGCATAATCAACAAATTCGCCAACTTGGCGTGAGAGCAGTTGGATTTTCGCCATGCACGTGCCAAATTTGGATGCGTTGCTTCGTCCGTCAACGACATTGTTTGATAACTGAAGTGCTTATCTCGAAATCATACTAGAACGTGATGCTACACGCACACATCTTCAAAATGAGGGGTGTGCCAAATTTTTAATGCACGATAGAGAAATGCGTAAAGTTTACTTCGATCAGAATTTTGATCGAAACACCTTTATTAAAGCTGTTCTATAGAGCAGCAAATGGAACGAACTGAAATATTTTGAAAACAATCCCAATCAGTAATTCCGCCTTTTCGTATCTGAAGCTTGCTACACACAACATCGACATGACCAAAGGCATCTTGACTAAATATCGTTATTCACTCGCTGGGCTCTACCAGGGCAGCGAAACAAATTACAACTCAAAATCATCATCATCATCACCATTATGATCAAACTCATCTGTCTCCTCATCTTCATCTTACCGTTCTACGTAGTCAGCATAGTTTACCGTTGCTCTGCCCCCCAGGTCCCTCCGTTCCATCACTTGGCATTCTCTTAGAAATTCCCCAAGATATGACTTTTCCAGCGCAAGCACGTAGAAAACTCCGCTACACACGCAAATCCTTGCAGGCCAGCAGCAGCAGCAGCAGCAGCAGCGGTGTTCCATACAGTCTATGATGAAGTGAAGTGAAACTTATCAACGCTGCTGCAGGGCCTCAAAAGGATGAATGATGGACGACGAGCTCCGACACTCAAGTGGATAAGATAAACTTTTCGCATATTTATTCAGCACCATGTTGTGTGTGGGGGGGGGGATGCCGCTCACTTACCGTGGCATCGCGATTTCACGTGCCTGGAATGCTTTCGAGAATGTGGTTCGCCCTCAAAACTAGTGATTGTTGTTCCTAGCCGACCCAGTCCTGACGGCAGCTGTTTGAAATTACGTCGTTACTCGTGGCCGGAGCCGGATGGATGAGGAATGATCAACTTTTTGGCTCTTGTGTTGGAAATTGGTGACCACCGACAACGAAGCTAAACAGGGAGAAGTTAACCCCGGACGAATGCAGTTACCATTGGGTGGGGCGAACCCGAAATTGCAATACTTTGGCTTTGGCAGGGTAATTCAGCCAACCCACATGATTGCAACCTGCCACCACCGTTCATCTTATCAAGCGAAACAATGGGAACCAAGAGGGTACTCATTCGAAAGGATATCTCCAAATCTGTTGTCCGTTTGTGATGAGCCTTGGTAGGACGAAGTGTTAGATTGAGTTTTGTGCCACGACGGTCGGCGTTTGTTGATTAGGGTTTGACCTGCGACGGAAGTTGCAAACGGATTATTCGGTAGAACATTTTCATTTGGAAAATCGACTTTTAGAATTACCATTCACTTTTGTGAGGGATTTTTCACAACTATAATGCCACCATTTATTACTGCATTAGCGTTCATTGAATGCTGCAAATTATAGACCGGCATGGAAACGGTATGTGCGTGTTCTAAAATTACTTTTGGTTCCTATACAAACACAGTCCTGTCTGGAAAATACGCCTTCCTTCGAGTCCTGGCGGATCCAAATGCAGCAGGTCGCTTGACTGCCAATTTTCCACATCGAGAATGAAATGGTGTGATGTCAAGTATAGTAATTGACGCGTTTTCACCTTGAGGGTTCGTTCGGATTGGCACAGCTGGCCAGTCAGCCAGCTCCCGTCGTCCCAAGGGCAAGCAGTAACGAGCATTCAGCGGTGTTTTTTTCTGAATGGCTGCGACGTCTATCCTACTGGACCTTCCTGGTATTTCGTCGTATCATTTCGCAGCAATTAGAGTGACAGCAGTGACAAACCTTGCGTTAAAGTTCAGAAGTTGCAGGTATATTCATCTGCTATTGAGAATGAACATAATTTGAGCAATTTCTTTTTGGAGTTAAAAAATCGTCGCATAAGGTGTTCAAAATCACAGTAGGCATCGGTTGTCAGGATAAGATCATTTGTTTTTGCGTGGGTTGATTCTGCACGCGTGAAACGGCAATTCGCTTTATCCGCTTGAGAGTGAGACACACTTCTAAATTCTTCGAAAATCCAAGGTGTGTGATGTTCTAAAATTGTTAGAGGAAATTCTAACCACAGCCCAGAAAACCCAGAGAAAAATGAAAGCTGAGAACACATGCACAAAAGTGGTGAGGCTTCAAACGGAACCCGAAGCTGTCGTAGATAGCAACAGTGAAACAGGCAAATATGTTGTAACTTAAAAAGGTACCTATGAAAGCAGTTTTGATTTTAAAGGCAATGATGCGCTCGGGAAGACGGTACGATCATTTGCTAACGAAATGTAATTACATGTTTATGGACAACGGAATAACCTGGCAGTTCTCGATCAAATTTATTATTAAGAATTTTATTCCTGGGTTGAATGGAAGAATGTCCGAAAAGAATGTGGAATCTATATAGAAATCTAAGTTCCACAAAAAGTTCCTTTTCTGGCCAGCAACCTGCATTTCAAGGCTGAAGAGGCTGAAACACTCGTGACTTCTGGGATTATGAACCAGCAAATCTACCAAGAAGAGTGAAGTTTCTGGGGCAGCAGGAAGATGATGTTTTTTCGGATGGATTTGACGAGCTACCACTTCTCAAATTCTACAGCGAAAATGGCGTAACAGTGGTTTCCATATATATGGATTCGGCTAATACTCCGTTACTAAGGTCCTGGATCTGCAGGATTTGAAGTGGGAATGGATTTTGGATGGGCCGTGTACGAAGCTGAGACCTGTGCGTCGATCTATCTTAATGGTAATTTTAGACGGCGGTGGCGGCGCAGCCGGCGTCACACCACGGTCATTCTTGATGGTGACGGTAGCGGCGTGGATCGTCGCGGGCATAAATTATCCCCTCAGCATTTCCTTATGCTTATCCCTTTTAACTGTTTTGCTTTTTCTTGCACTGTAAAGACTATAGGATCACTCCAAGTCTTATATTTTTTATATAAGCACCGACAAACTGAATTGAAACTCATGGGATATGGGAAGAGACAACATTATGTGAAGCAACCATCTTACTTGAATATTGCTGAAGGGTATGGTATTAACTGATGCAATAACACGCACACTAGTATCCAGGGATGCCAGATATTTTTTCAAATGTCAGTGATAAAAATTTGAAATGTCTGGGAATGTCTATAAAAGTCTGTAAATTTTTTTTAGAAAATTAGACTTCTTTTAACGAGAATACGTAATAAGAGAGCGAGTTATGTCATTATCGCTATTTGTGTAAAACAAACAGACTTATTCAACAATAACCATTGATGGTGTGTACCATATTCTAATATGGTGTCATCATCGCTCATGATAATTAATATCATTATGGTCATATGAATGATTTTTGTATAGACTGCTTCTTCAGTTAGTCAGTGATTATCTCTTAAATTTCTGGGAAACTCTCTCCTGATCTTCTGCAAGGCTCTTTGCTTTATTCTGGGAAGTTTCCTTCTGAACTTCAGGCAAAATTTCTCATGAACTTCTTGGCAGTCACTCCTTATTTTCTTCAGAAATTCACATTTAAGAACCGAACCTTACCTTCCAGAAACATTTGGTCATTTTTTTCCTGAACATAGTTACTTTCTAAACTTCTGATTAGTCCCATCCTGAACTACGAGGAAAGTTTCTACAAAACTTTGAGAAAGTAAAATCTTCATAAGTTGCTAGAAGTTTCTTCCTGAACTTCTGAGAAGTTCTTCTCTGAACTGCCGAAATAATCTCTTCTGAACTTCAGAGAGTATTGTCCTAACTTCGGGGAAGTTTGTTCCTGAATTTCTGAGAAATTCCTGCTTGAACTACTAGAAAGATCCCCCTATACTTCCTGATTCTATCAAAGATTCTACTATAACTTCTGAGATTTTGTGAACTTCGAGCAGTTCTTATTCTGAAATGCTGGAATTTTTGAGGAGTTCTTTACTGATTTTTTGAAAAATTCCTTCTTGATCATACAGGTAGTGCCCTCTCTAGTAAGTTTCTTCCTGAAATTTGAGGAAGTTTTTTCCTGAGTTTATTCTTGCCAAACTTCTGATAAGTCTCATCCGGCTGTTATTCCAAAATTTTTAGGAATATTGCCTTGAATTTGTTCTTGAAGTTTCTTCCTGGACTTCTGAGAGGTCCTCTTCTGAACTTTTGGGAAGTTTTCTCCAGAGCTTTGAGGAAGTTTGATCCTGAACTATTGGGAAATTTGTGCTCAAATTAGAAGGAAGTACCTCCAATGCTCCTGGAAAGATTCATTCATTTCTCCCTAAAGAATTTTGAGAAATCCTTATTTTGAAATGCAGAATGTTCTCCTCTGAGCTTTGGAAAAGCTGCCAAGCACTTCTAGGAAGTTTCAACTAACATTTCAAGAAGTTTCTTCCGAAACTTCTGGGAAGTTATTTTCTGAACTTGGGAGAAGTTCTTTCCTCAACTTCTATGACGCATCGTCCTGAGGAATTTTTCTCCAGATTTTTTGAGAAATTATAGGTAGTGCTCTTCTTAGTTAGGTCCCGTCTGAAATTTGGGGAAGTTTTATTTCTGAACTTCTGGGAAGTTCAATCTTGAATTTTTGGGAAGAACTCCAAAACCTCTGAAAAATTCCAAACTTCAGAGAAGTCCTCTCCCCTCCACTTCTTCCTGAAGCTCTTATAAGTCCTCTCCTGATTCTTGGGGAAGTTCTGTCTTGAAATTCTGGTAAGTATGATCTTGAACTTCGGTAATGAATTTATGAAGGTTCTTCTTGCATTAACTGCTTGCCCCCAGACGAGAGATACCAGCTTCAAGACGTACGGCATCTGCCAGGAGCAGAAGTCAAAACTGAAGGAGAGACAGGATGGCACGGGTGTTAAAGTACATCCATTACAAATGCCGGGGATGTCTCGCTATCCATTAAAGAAACAGGTATACAAGCGTTAAAGTTATGGTTAAAAAATTATTCCTATCTTTCATGTTAATTTTTCCACACCGTTTTAAGGCAATGGGTAGAGAAGGGACCACGAGGATACCTGATATGTTGAATTTATGAAGGTTCTTCTTGCATGAAATGCTTTCTCCCAATACTTCTGAGAAGTTTCTACCTGACCATAGGAGAATTTTTACTTCAGGGAACTTTCTAAGTTTCTCAAATATGATATGTGTTGTTGTGAACCTTGATTGTCGTTGTGAATTAATAGCAAAGGACCAATATCACCAACGCTTTGACAGTAATTTTTCGCATGGGTTTGAACACGCGTGGGATTGAACACTACCATACGTAGGAACCCTCGGAAAGGGCCTATACAATACTTATCTCCGGGCCCATTGTGTCTACAAGTGGCCCACCGCTTTCGTTTCTTCAAGGATTTCTACTTTAAGTGATACCTACGATACTTTAAAATATTTCAACAAAGCTTCTTACCGTATCTACTACCGTTTTTAATTCCAAACTTCATAGAATACCTTTATTTGAAATTAAAAATAATATTTCAAATGTCTGTAAAAGTCTGCAACATAAATAAAATGTCTGCTAAATGTCTGCATCGTTAAAAAAGTCTGCAATAAAACTGAAAAATCTGCAAATTTACAGACATGTCTGTGCATATGGCATCCCTCCTAAAATCCGCCAATCAAGGATGCCAATGTTCCAGTTTAAACTAAATTCTTCCAGTTATTTTTACGGTATCCAGTCAAACAGTTAAAATTTCAAATCATCCAATTTTTCTAACTATTGTCCAGTTTTTTCCGGTTTTTCTACAACCCTGAGATTCCTGAGGATTCCGGGAACTTAGAAATATCGGCTTTGATTATATGAAGCTTGAAAACGATGCCACACTGCTCTGTGGGCGAGGTTTGAACATTGAAAAAGATTTGATAATTCATTTGTGTTTCCGAATCTACGAAATTAAACACCAAAATTATTAATTCTTCCTCATTCATCTGCGAGGGTGGAAAGAGTTTCTTCCGTTTACAATATGAAGAAAACTAATATTCGAAACAGATTGAGTAAAAAACACGATCAAGAAATTTTGGCAACCAACAATTTTGTTACTTTGAATAAGAAAAAACGCGGGAAAAGTTAAAATAAATCAACACATAAAAGCCAAGTACCAACTATAAAATGTACGAGCCAGTTAAAAGAGAAACCAAATAACAATGAATATTTGTTATTGTCATATGGGTTCAGTTATATCAGTTAAGTATCAATATTGACCAGATGAACATATAAATATATATTGTTTCTAGTATTAAGTTTTAGTTTTGGTTTAAGTTTTACTTTCTAACACGTATATTATAAATTCTGACCCTGAAATAACACTAAGAATGCTTTTATCAGTTTTTTAAATATGTTGAAAACGAATAACTTCAAATATTATCATTTTTAAGCTTGGAAAACCTTGTGTCATTCCACCTGGATACCCATTATTTTAAGTCACAAAAATGGTATTTGGTTGAATGGGGTACATGTTTAATACTACAGCAGATTCAGAGAATTCAACGTCTCAAGGTTGAGCATTTACAAAATTAAATGTCCTTCGTGGTTCCTCGCATAGTTAAAAACCATCCATGGACAATTTTCCATATCATTGGTAACTATTTCCCACATTGTTGTAACAATAACTCTTATAGTTGATAACTATAAGTTAACCCTATCCTATCCAGTTTTAACCATATGTCAGTATGTCAGATGGTAAAAGGCCAAATAACATTATGACAAAGGGCCGAGTTACACCCCGTTCACACTACAGCTTATATTACGTGATATAGAGTATCTTGATATAAGCATCGATGTTTCTAGTTTTCACTGAAAATAATGTGCATGGCATTTGATATCAAGATACTCTATGTCACGTAATATAGGTTGTAGTGCGAACGAGGTGTTACATTCGGTTTATTTTTGTTCTATTTTTTGTCAAAATGTTAGTATATAATCCAGAACTTAAGAAATTTTACCATGCCAATATGGCACACAGTAATCATATGTGATAGTGTAAAGATTTTTTTGTTAAAACCAATGCAGAAGCAATATCATATATTGTAATAATATATCTTTACATACAACATATAGATTGGAATATGCGGCAAATGGTTTTCATTATGCAGTCTTTTTAGATTTGTTCAGGATCCAGTTTTTTTGTTTGTACTCTTTCAGTTTATTTGAAAAATATATTGGCAACGCTGCCGCTAATGATCGCCCCGACAATCGACGAGATGACGCAACCACTGAGACCGTCCTCTTTCGTTCGTAGGCAGTCAGATAGGTAAGACGTGTTTCCGTTGAGCTGGTGTTCCGAGTGATTCCCAGCAAGACCCGCGGCCAGTGTGTCACATTGGCGATCCTTCCAGGAGAATCTTAAATATTTTTGATAATTGCTGGATCCAATTTAATATCCGTTGACTAACTGAGAATCACTTGAAGCATCCGCATTAGTAACAAAAAAGAAGAGGGTAAGATTCGATTGTACGTTGCAAATTTGAAAAAAATGGCGTTTCTTGCTGCTTGACACCGCGGAGGAGCCAAACACTTAAAACTTGTTAGCTAGTGCTTGATATGCTTTCATGATTGAACTTTGAAAACCAAAACGCATTTTTCAAACCTTACAAGATTTTTGCGTTTTACAAATTTTCTACGGTTTCGTAAAAGTAGATTACTCAGACCTCTACGGAACTCCACTCATTATGAAAAGGAATTGTGGATCGCCTTCAAGCAGCTCGAAGTCAATGTGACTCAGTCACCTTTTGTTTCCTTGCGGTTGTGTCCATAAGTCTTATACACCACACCCTGTTAAAGTTTTCCCTGAATTATTAAAATCTCATCAGGCAAAGCGATGTTATTCCAAACCTCCATAACCTAGCAATATAATAATGTAATGTCACTAATCCAGAACAGGGGACTTTCCAAACTGTAGATATTTGTCAACATTAAAAAGTGATTTATGAAACACCATCAGCTATTGTAACCACACAATGGTCTGCCGAAGTCGAAGAAGCAAATGGAAAACCCCTAGCTGCGGTCAAACAGTGCAAAAGTTTTTTTTCAGGAAGGGTTTGATAAATTTCCTTTCGTTTCCTCCCTGTGGAGGAGTATGGTTTCTTGTATTGCCTTATTGGATAGGAAATACCAGAAGTGACACGACTTTTACTGGACAAATAGCCCATTGAAGCATAACTGCCATGATGTATAGGGCATCAAGCAGGAGATGGGACAGTTATGCTTTTCGGGCACAATCATTCGATTTGGTTGTTGTTCATTAATAATGACCTTTGAGAACAGGTGATTGGAGAAACCTTGAAGGGTTAGGTGTGGTGTGTGGTAGAGGTTACTGTAATGCGATGCGACAAGGGTTTTGGAACGATATAGGCACACATGTGACGTATATTGCTCTAGGGAGGGGTAGTTGTTTGCGTAATATGAATTGTGTCAAGTTACGGGTTTTATAATGAACTTGCCATATTTTGTGTGAATTATGTTGTTTGTGGTTTCGTTTTCCAAGAGTCATTTTTAAGGTAATTTAGACGCAAAAAATACGATACTGCATCGAAATCCTAAGTGGCTGGCTCCATAGATCCAGAAATTTTTTGAAGTTGTTTGCCGTAGTGGCAATTCTATTTTAGATTCTTAATAAGCAAATTTTTTTGGCAGTAGGGACTAGAACAGCTCATTATAATTCTATATAATTGCATTTGCCGTGAGTGCAGTGATACATTAAAAGTGACGATTACATTATCATCAATGATGAAAAAAGCTGAAATATTACGAAGGTAATTTTTGAAAGTGTGACATTTATAGTGGGTTTAGACGGATTCATCGCCAAATGACCGATCGACAAAACTTCATAGTCGTTGGTTGGAATGGGATTTCGCACATGCTTTTGGTCGCAGACTGATCATTTCCATTGCTGGTTAAAAAAGATTCTCGAGTAAGTTTTGAAAAAGGCCGTAAGTGTTTTTGCCTATGTTATATTCAAAATATTTTAACTCGAAAACTATTGATTGTATGAAAAAACTGTCGAACGAATTGTAGGGTTGGCTTTGACCAAAGTCTACGCTTCATAAAAAATTTCAAAAAATGAATAAAAGTCTACGAAGGGGAGAGGGTTTTGGTCTAACATCTTCAAAAACGAGCCTACGTGGTTTATGAACAGGCCCTTATGGAATACTTTTGGAAGGAGTTCATCACAATTTGTGGCTCATTCTGGATCAACACTGTAAAATTCAAATTCTATTATTCCTCTATGTGCTCGAAAAGAATATCGTATGTAGTAGCAAAAACATTCAAGACCTGTCATAAAAAGTTGCAGTTTAGATTATGGAATGTCAGTAAAATAGGCAACAGCTTGAATTCGAGGGTAAAAGCCGAAATGGATCAAAATGTAACGGTGGAAATGGGGGGTTGGATTTAACGTGACAATCTTTACTGAAAGTTATGCAGGTCTATACAAATAATGTGACCTAGAAGGTATGGGGGGGGGGGTGGGGTAAGGGTTAGGAAGTTCATTTTTTCGTTGACATAATTAATCGAGTCTTCCTTAATGTATTTTAAAATTTCTGGTAAATAAAGAGAGGCTATCAGATGTAATGGAGACAACGATGAACAACCCAAGTAAGAAGTCTTTCAAGTACTTTCGTTTCACTATTAGTGTGTTACTTAAGAAACGAATTAAAGATTTAAATTTCTCTTAGCATCAGCGGAACAAGGTTCGGCGCAAAATTTCTCTGGATCTGATCTTTCCTTTTTTGCAGCATTGTTTTGACGAAATTCTTCGTCCCTCCTGTCATTTTGAAACTTGTGTGCTTCAATCCTGGCTTTCATGAAACCTTACTGTTCTCTCTTCTCATGATAGAAGAAATGAAGCGGAAGAAGAGTGGCATAAGAATAAGAGTGGAAGAAGTGAACTGAAAAAATGGAAGGAAAAGAAAATAAACGGATGAAGAGAAGTGGAAGTAGAGAAGCGGATAAAAAGCGGAAGAAGAGAAACGGATAAAGAGATACGAAATGCGAAAATAAATCAAGAGGAATAGAAAAAAGAAGAGAAGTGGAAGAAGAAAGGTGACAGAAGAGAAGTTGAAACAGACTAGTGAAATAAAAGAATGCGAAAGAAGAGAAGTGGAAGGAAAAAAAAGTGGAAAAAGACCAGTGGCAAGTGCTTCAGATATGTCGCAAATATAACGTGCCCACACATCATCTTTTCATCGATTTCAAATCAGCTTATGATACAATCGAACAACTGACATGGGTGAAATGAAATATCCTATATTTCATGAAATTTGATAACCACATTGCCAGGGTTTCTTTCTGAAAATATTCATGACCACTCGAGACCCCACGGGAACCTGTTGACTGATCCGAGGGTCAGATGGCCACAAAACGTTCAGAAATATCCTACTGACGAAATTTCATGAATTTTTAAACCCATATTGCCAGGTTTTCCTTCTAAATATGTTCATGGCCACTCTAGGCCCCACGGGAACCTGTTACAGGATGACCGCTCCAAGGACAAGTCGGCATATGGCCCACAATGGAATAGAAATAGTTTCTTGGAATTATTTCAAAGATTTTGACATCCATTCCTAGAAATTCAATAGATGTTTCCAAATTGTGCCTCCGTACCAGACCACAGCTCTGGTAACCCGAACTTACGGGAACCAAATGAATTCTGTTGAAACCACTGTGCATAAACACCGAACCCCTTATGACCGAATCCTCTGCGATCGTAGCACCTGCAGCGGAGCACCTTGTGCCTGAGTGACGTTTGACAGTTTTGCGCATTACCTATACAGAGAACACGCGCAGTCGTTTTGCAAAAAGAAAAACGAACGTTAATTTTACCCGCGTTCAGAGCAAGTTAAAATAGTTAAATTAAAATTTATGGTTTGTAGGTGTCAAATTGAATTTTCCATTTGAATTTGATAAGCGATGCAAGTGGAACCATTTGATATTTGAATCAGTGTATTTACAAACCTTACTTTATAGATAAAGCGTAGGTAGTAGCAACCAGTAGCCGAACTCGAATCCGAGCACATTTTGTCGCGGTCGAACAAGAAACTAAAACAGTAATTATACTATTTTCCTAAATTTACCTTATATACTCTTTCCCTAAACTATTTTTCCTAAACTAAATCAACCTTTTTTCCAGTTTGAGCTGAATCAAACGAGCTGCTACAAGAGGAGTTTCATTTCTCAACAAATTCAAATGGTCATTGCTAATAACATCTCTAAACCGAATGAGTTTTTGAATCTAACGGTGCCAAAAGATTCAAAATCGATCAATAATAGCCAGAGTTATAATCCTTTGAATTTGGTGAGTACACAGGTACCCTGTCGATCACTTAAAGGTGTTTTTTTGTCGAACACATAAGGGTAAACGCAAGTAAGGAAACGGAGGGAAAAAGTTGCGAAGAAGACGCGGATGAAGAACAGCAACAGAACAGGAACAGAAAAAGACATTCAAAAGAATAGGAGTGGAAGAAGATATGTGGATGAAGAGATGCAGAAGAGAGAATTGAAACAAGAGAAGAGGTGTTCGCTCATCACCATGAGGCACCAAGAGTGAACATTAATGTTTTTGGCTAGAATGAAAAATATGAAGAGAAAGTGTTGAATGTTCCGTCAGTGTGCGGCAGGTTGGAAAAAGAACAGATGTTTTAATTTTTTATCAAAACATCTGTTCTTTTTCTAACCTGCCGCTCACTGACGGAACTTTCCACACTTTCTCTTCATATCTTTCATTCTAGCCAAAAACATTAATGTTCACTCTATGTTCTTCTTCTTCCTCAGCATTTCAAGCTTATTGCTTTCACAATTAGCTTATTGCTTGCTCTCAACTTAGTGTTCTAGATGCAGTTCCACGGTTATTAATTGATAGTTTTCGATGCCAGGTATCAATATTGCATTAGTATGATTGTGTGGCAAGTACAATCATAAGCTATGCCAGGGAGTCGAGAAATTTTCGTTAACGAAAAATTCCTAGACCAGACCGGGAATCGAACCCAGCCGACTCCAGCGTGGTGTTGCTTTTTAGCTGCGCCTTTACTGTCTGAGCTAAGGGAGGACACTCTAGGTGCCTCATGGTGATGAGCGAACATCTCCTTCTACATCATAATCGTTACTCCACGCACGGAAAACACATAACATAACAATTAATGTAAGAGAAGAGGATCACGAAAAACGGAGGAATAGAAGCGGAAGAAAAAAAAGGAAGAACAAAAGCGGAAGAATAGAAACGGAAGAATATAAGTGGAAAAATAGAAGTGGAAGAATAGATGTGGAAAAATAGAAGTGGAAGAATATAAATTAAAGAGAGAAGCGGAAGAAGAAAAGTGGCAGAAAAAAATCGGAAGAAAAGAGCGAAATAAAAAAAATATAAGTGGAGAGGATGAAAATGAGAAACGGAAACAAAAAAGCGAAGGAGAGAAACGAATAAACAGAAGCAGAAAGCCGAACGAGAGCTAAAAAAGAGTAGCTGAACAAAAGAAACTGAAGCAGTTGAAGAAGATAATTTGAGAGGGACACAAAGATTAAATTTAGAAAATGAGAAATGCGTAGACATTGCGATTTGGTTCAGCAAAACTTTACCGACACGAATGCACCCAGGTGTTGTTAAAATTAAAGTATGCGGTAATTCATTTTGCAAATAATTTATCTTAACTTAAACCAAAGTAATACAATTACTATTTAGGAGGCATTCTTATGTTTCAAAATAGAATTGCCAATAAATCATAGAAGAGTTTCGTTGAGTTTTTTAAGTGGTTATATTTTAATTTGTCTTGCGATATTGTTGACAATAGCATGTGTTGCTCAAAATGGAGTAAGTAGAAAAATAATAAAAAATAATTTCACGCAGATTACAATTGACAATAAATAGAAAAGACGAGGCACAGTAGCATCCACGAATGGTACCAATATGGTGCTAATAGACCTACATAACTTGTAAGTCAGTGGTTCCAAAAAGCACACGTCTTATAAAGCTTATTTAAGCCAACGTTTTACCTGTTTAATATTGTTTCTAGCTCAGTTAAAAGCTGTCTAAACGGTGTCCACAATTAAATTGCATCTTTTTAAACTCGTCCTAAAAAACAAGTCTCCCATGAATCCTAGAGGGTTTGAGCTGTTTAGTGGAATACATGTAACTAGAAATTAGAAGAAAAAATAGTATCTTCCATTTAATTCCAACTACCTTTGCTTATCTTCGACAGATACGCGTATTTCGTCTACAATGTGCAGACTTCTTCAGTGTCTCGTACTAATAACTCGAGTCTCTCATCCAATTGTCATGAAATAATCAGGGAATATAATACAATGTATAATCTAGGATTATTATTTTTATGTCACTGTATTTCTTTACCAAATCCAAAAGCCCGAACTTCCTTCTTAATATCACGCATAAGATTTTGTAAAACGCTTGAGCTGACATTTTTCCGCTTTCAACCATGACTTTAACATTTCCTATTCTGTAGTGACAACTTTAGGATGCTTACGAAGTTTGTTCTTCAATGTTTTTCTATTGGCCGCAACTCTGGATTGTTTGGGGGATTAAGATCCTTCGGCACGAAATTGTCACCATTCGTCTTGTACCACTCTAGAACATCCTTGGAGTAGTGACTAGAGGCTAGGTCAGCCAATAAATTGGCAAGAACGTTGCGTGTTTTGAGAAACGGAAGCAGTCGTTTTTTCAGGTATTCATTCATGCATATTTGACCTTTTACAGTTTAAGTTGTCACGAAAGGTTTGATCCGCTGCCAAATGATCAATTTCTTGGGGAACTATGACACTTGCTGTTTCCTGAGAGACTCTGGAACATCGAACTTGTCTTTCGCAGTCACTTTCTGGTTGCCGGGAATATGTATAAAGACCGCTTTTACGTGTGTTTCATCGTCCATGATGCAGCTGTGGTTTCGTCAACATTTGTGTGTACAGCTTACGCGCACGTGTATTTGCTGTCCTATTCTGTTTTTCATTGTGGTTTGGAGCTTTCTGAACTTTGAATGAACGGAGCCCGGTTCGTTACTTGGCTTTCTGCACGGCACTTTTGGTCAAGTGAAACTTTTTCCCGACATCCCGAACGGAACAGTTAGGTTTGCGTTTAAAGGCAGCAACCACTCGTTTGTAATCCTTCACACAGTACGGAACACTTTTTCTACCACTCACCTTCTTCCGATCGACAGTTAAACGTTCCTCGAAGCGTTTTATGACACGAGATATTGTAGACTGGTGAATTTTCAACATCTTTCCGATGGCTCGGTGCGAAAGAAGTAGGTTGTAGAGGTGCGTGTGCTAAATGCTCTCGAGCACTTGCCGAAAAAAAGGAAAAAAATATTGTGCACAAAAACCTGGAAAATTCGGATTGGCCCAGTTCCAAGCTAACTTAAGTGCTGAAGATGCCAAAAACAACTGTTTGTCGAGTCCTCTAAACCAAAAAAAAAATCCTGAGTGTGGAAAAAAATCAGCGGACCTAAAAAACGAAACCAGGGATCGTCAGCTGCGTAGCTAGGTGTTGAGGTGTAATAAAGCCAACCCTGGTCTTTCGATTCGAGATGTGACTAGAAGAACAACGTTAACTTTCAAATGGTGCGGAACATTCTTGCCAAGAAAAGTAAACATCCGAACCGGCACATGAAGCAGAATTCCGTGGCCAAAGAGCTTGCTTGTACGATTGTGTTCTGACGAAACACTAGGGCTGCACTTTGATCACGAAACATACGTAAAATTCGATTATAAGAAGCTTCGCGGTCAAGTGCCCGGCCGCTAAGGGTATACCAACGAGCCAACCGTAATGCAGGTAACCCAACTAAACCTGAATCCACTGTGGGGTCGCCCAGCAACTGCTGTGTCAGACAGTTAGCGAGTCGGCATCGGATATCGCCATTATTTCCGACCCATACCGTGTCACCCGGCAACGCGGAACTGGTTCGCGGACAGGGCTAATATGGCGGCAATATGGACGACGGGCAAGTACCCGGTTCCAGGAGGTTGTGTCTACCACAAACGAAGGCTTTGCGGTTGTAAAAGTGAATGGAGTGTTCTTCTGCAGCTGCTACG
>JASCZW010017572.1:0-16844 GCA_034211315.2 Aedes japonicus | reverse complement strand
GCGTTGGCCATATGGGAACGACTGGGTGAAGTGAGAAATGTAATTGTTTGATATTTTTATGGTTCAGGCGTTAAAGGGTAACATCACTTTAGGAACTGTGATTTGGATTTTCCTGTCTGACTTAATCAATCTTGTGTGTGGTTTTCGGATTTTCCGTTGGTAGTTTTGCCAAGTCGGAGGATTGTAAATTTGCACAGTATTTTTCATGACATGTGCCCTTGAGCAACAAGTACAAATACAATGTTCACTTGGATTGCTTTCAAAATAAATCATGTTAATCTAAGTCTGCTTGAATGATAATAAAAAGAGAAACCGGCTAGGCACAACTATTCGTCTGATATAATTACATAACAATTAAATCCTTAAAAAAACATTTTACAGCCCAAGATTAAATTATGAAACATCGCATTATATTGTCCAGATGCTTTTATCGTTAAAATCCATATTGATCAATTTTTCTATACGAAATAGTTAACTTCTTCACCTTATTGATTTTACTCCATGGATGATTTAAACATTAAGGACTGAATCGTTAATGTACTCATAACCAAAAGATGTCTGTATTTAAATATATTTTATTTATTTTGCAAATCAAATTCTTTTACATTGTTTGTTGACCATCAAAAAAGGCCATTACATCAGTATTCATTCGCACCTTTTTCTTAATGTTCCTCATGAGGTTTAGCACAACCGTTCCGTCGATGGTTTTGCTTACGTTTACCCAGTCATTTTTTTAAATTTGGTGATGTCTTCTGCTTCTCTAGCTTTCTTCTGCAGCTTCCCTTTCATCAAAGGCCAAAATTTCTCAATGGGCCTTATTTGCGGACAATTTGGAGGATTCATCGCCTTTTCCACAAATTGGACATTGTTCTCTTCATACCAGTCCAAGGTGGTACGAGCATAGCAGCAGGATGCCAAATTAGGCCAAAACAGTGTCGAACCTTTGTGTTTTCGGAATGGCAGAATTTGTTTCTGCAGGCATTCCTGCCGGTACATTTCGGCGCTCATATTTACGGTAGTGAAAAGAGGTGTCGATTTCATACCACACTGGCAAATTCCTTGCCAAACCTCCTTTTTCTGAATTTTTCGCAAAAAATCGGTTTCTCCGAATTCGGGACTCCGTTCTACGCTTCACGGTGTAAAACTGTGCCTCTGGAAGTGCCCTATAGTCCAATGTGACGTACGTCTCGTCATCCATGATAATGGACATGTAAGTTTTGCACAAAATGTCGTCGTACAGCGTCCGAGCTCGAGTTTTCATGGAATCCGCCAGAATTTTGGTGCGTGCCGGACATTTTTGTTTCAGGTACGTCTTCAGGGAATTTCGCGTTCCAATCGTTGTTCCTCACTTTTTTGTGCAATCTCTGATGGGTACCTCCTTTTTTCCTTAAAAAACTTTGCAAATTTGTTTGTCCAAATTAGGGTTTGACGCCCCCGCTTTTCTACCACGGCCGGATAAGTCCTTCAATGAGATGTAGAAGGAGATGTTCGCCCATCACCATGAGGCACCAAAAGCGGACAGTAATGTTTGGCTAAAATGAAAGATATGAAGAAAAAGTGTTGAAAGTTCCGTCAGTGTACGGTAGGTTGGAAATAGAACAGAAGTAATGAAAATTGAGCAAAAGGGCATGGGTAAAGTAGTACTCGAACCAAGGACGTAGCCTTTGCCTAACATCCCACTGCGGGGTAGGTCTCAAACGTTGCGAGAGTGATCTCAGACGTTGAATCAAAAGAAACCCAAAAAGGAGAGAGTTTCGCTCCCATGTGCGCATCGAAACAGAGTGCATACAAACTACCGCTAGAAACTATCACACATCTATCAGTAGTACATGAGCGCGTACAAACACGTTACTTTTGCCTGTTGAGGTGGCAGATTCGTCCGTGCATCGAACTACCCCGAAGTGGGATGTTAGGCAAAGGTAACGTCCTTGGTTCGAGTACTACTTTACCCATGCCCTTTTGCTCAATTTTCATTACTTCTGTTCTATTTTCAACCTACCGTACACTGACGGAACTTTCAACACTTTTTCTTCATATCTTTCATTCTAGCAAAACATTACTGTCCGCTCTTGGTGCCTCATGGTGATGAGCGAACATCTCCTTCTACATCATAACCGTTACTCCACGCACAGAGAATACAAAACATAACAATTAGAGTATGTCCTTCAATGTGTTATGCTTTACAAACCGGTTGATCGCATTTTGGACGGCACAGACACTAACACCTTCTTCTTTTGCTTATTTTCTTAGCGACATTCCCTTTTAAGTGCAGTACTTGGTCACAATCGATTTTCACTTCTCTTCCGTAAGACCTCGCATTGTTCCGCTTGAAGTAAAACTTCACTTTTTAATGAAGATTTGTGTGTGTTTACAAGGTAAGCAACACATTGAAACTAAACAGCTGTCAAAATAAGTCATAGGCTTTTTCATACATAACCTCAAAGGTGTACCCATAATTAACGATGCGGTCCTAATTTTTAGTTTTTTGCCCATTTCTCTTTAACTCCCTTCAAATTATATCTTTCCTTGCTAAACTCGGGAGCAATAACTATTAAGCCAGTAAATATAAAAGCGGATTGTTGTTATAATATCTGCATCAGGTAGCAAATAGTGACCATGGCCACAGTAAATAAAAATTTATTAACGTTAGTTTTGTTAAATTTCAACAAATTTTACAAACTTTTTACTTTTCGCTGAAAACGAACGAAAACGTGCTTAAGCGTAGACCCACAGAATTCTACATTTTAACACTTTACAACATCTCTTGCATTTCAGGATCAACCGAAGGGATCATATATAATAGATACGAATGATTGCAGTGTTTTTCATTTACATATATACACTATTATTCAAATTATTCATGGGAATGGAAGGGACCATCAGGGCACCCAATTGAAGCACTTTGGATGGAGAGAGTGGCAATACCAACTCCCCATTGCAAACAGTTTGTGAATAGAAGGTGGGCTCTTCTCCCCGGCCATTGGGGCATCCTCGTGTTAGAAAGCTCGCTTTTTTGACCAATTGTTAAATCTTGTTGTTGGAAGGAGATTCTTTATATCCCTGTGGATACGTATAAGTGATGTTGCCTATCGATCCACCCAATCCGTTTTTGGCCCTTCATACAATGGCATGGATAAGACAATCAGTTGAAGCTTTATCAGGTTATTGAAGCTTAATTAAGTCTAACAGAGAGGAGAGCCTATTACTGTCGGACTTAGTTTCCGTGCTACAATGGTTGGTAGTACATATCATACATCATACATCATACGACCAACATCAACACACGCAAAAATGAACCGTCGTGATAAAACCGTCTTGACATTTTAGTACAGCTTTCTAAAGACAACGCAACATTTTTGCTGCCACAAGCCGATGGTTTAAAAAATGTTGTGCCCTAGATTTATGTCACTCGGAATTTCGTTGATTGCTGGCTTGACTGGTGACTGTGGTGACAGCAGGAACTCTTCCTAATCGCTACACAGATAGAAATAAACATAAATTGTCTGCGTTATCTAATGCACACAAAGGAAATACTAGGCTGGCATAAATTAATGGGATTTTTAATATCGCATCGATATCGCAAGAATTTGGCCTGTTGTATGGAAGATTGCAAACAATAACGTTGTAAACGCTTGCTTTGGCTTGATATTAAACGAGGGGAAGTTTTACACGCCTGTTAATTTTAATTATTTGTTTCTGTGTAGAATTGGCTACCTCGTGATACGACGCGGCTGGGTAGCTCAGTGGTTATCTGTTCTGCTTACTGAGCAGATGGTCGGGAGTTCAATCCCAGGCCCGTCCCCTTCCTTGCCATTTGTCACATGCCTTTTTCTATCACCACTAGATTTAAAATAAAAAGCAGTATACTGCGCTCTCTTTTATTGATAGCTTCACTTACCACAGTGCATCCATGATCTAAAAATAAACCTGCCTCACTAACACAACTATCCTTCCCTTGGCAATTGTAGAGATGCAGTGGTGCTCACGATCTCTAATAACAACGATTGTCAAACTAATCATTCTTCTTCCCCCCTCTTCAAAGACCAAGCTCCATCTATGTGGTCCTCTGTGCAATTACACTAGTTCTGATCAGTAAAGGAGTAGCAACTACGATATTGCACGGTCTTTTTTTAAAAAAAAAAGAATTGGCTACCTCATGATACTATTATGAGCAATCATGGAAACATCCTTTTATTGATTTTGAGCTAGCTTCCTGCAAAATCTGAGACAACCGTACAATGGCTTTGTTGTTAATAAATGCTTACGGAAAACAGGGGTATGAAGTTCTATTGCTTTTTAGATTTATTTCAAGAGACCTGGCACTTAGTTTTTCAAATATACACTCAGTAGCAAAAAAAAGCCGAGCAAAATTTTGGTTCCAAAAAATGCCATGTTCAACCTTCTGTAACTTTTCAATTATCAATATTTTTAGTTGAAAATTTGACAGCACTATAACCAATGTATAAACCAATGTATATATTTGTCAACCTATGGTGAGTTTTTTAATAAGCTACCTGAGTTTTTCACAGAAATACGGATTTTTAAAATTGGTATGTCCAAAAATGACTTTTTTCACATATGTTATGAAAACTTCAAATTTATAAATTGTATCAACATGAAATTTTGGTTACATGAAGTTTATACATTGGTTATAGTGCTGTCAACTAAAAATATTGATAATTGACAAAGTTACAGAAGATTGAACATGGCATTTTTTGGAAGCAAAATTTTCGAAACTCATTAACGGTAGTATGATCATGCAGACCGCCAGGCGATCATTTCCGAATAATCTAAGTCTGATTCAGGTAGGGCTCGAAGAGAAAAATTTCAGAACCTCATTATTCAGTATCTTCCGTCAGTTCGAAATTCGCGATTTTCCATAAAGCTATCCTAGAATAACATACCGTCAGTTAGAGCTCACAGAGTACTAATTTAGACTTTCATACAGAGTTGGACATAGTAAGGTAGGCAACGGCTTAATCAGGGGTAACTGTTTTAATCAGTTGTTAGGAAACACATTTCCAAATTATTTCACTTTTAATGATACGAACATAAACTCTATCTATCGGGTTAATAACTCGATGTATAAATCATAATTGATAACTATTTTATTACTGTCATTTTGGAGACTTTAAATACATCATGAAGAAAACCATCGGTTTCCTACCTGTTGAAAAAGTTCGATAAAATTTTGCCTTTGTATATTTTGCAGTTTTTCTCGTGTACCGAAGAGAATAACTTCATCACCTCTTTCTCACATCTAGGCTTGTTGCCAGTATGTGATGTTGAACATTGATTTAAATTTATTTGATACTAGCTGATCCCGGTGCGAGCGTTGCTACGCCTGCAACTAAATGAATGAACATTTCATAGATATGACGTTTTTTTTTAATAAGTTTTTTTTTGAGTAATAAGGAGTTCAAACTTCTATCAGAACATTCTTCTTACCCAGACAATACACAGTTTGTGGCTTAGTTACCTGGATAATTCTCAGGATTGGTTGAAATTTGTGTTTGAATTCACCATAGAAACATTTCTTGCATTCAAAAAACCCCGCATACCATTTTTGATTCCATTTGCTTGATTAGTTCTCAAGCTATGCAGAAATTTGTGTTTCATTTGTATGCGAGCCTGAAGGAGGAAGCGGTCTCAAACAATCATAAGAGCCTTCCCCAGCCCCAAAAATACCTGCATACATATCAGTCAGACAGTCAGACAGAAATCCATTTTAATATAAATAAAAATATAACCCCCATATGCCAAATTTGATTCCATTTGCTTTATTAGTTCTCGAGTTATGCAGAAAATTGCGTTTCATTTCTATGGGACCCCCCTCATTAAGGGGGCAGAGTGGTCTTAAACCACCATAGGAATATGTCTCTCCTTTAAAAAATTCCACATGCCAAATTTGATTCCATTTGCTTTATTAGTTCTCGAGTTATGCAGAAATTTGTGTTTCATTTGTTTGAGAGGGGGAGCTCCTCCTCCCCCCCCCCCTTCAGAAGGCAGAAGAGTCTCAATGACCATAAAAATATTTCTCTCCTTCAAAAACCTCCATTTGCCAAATTTGGTTCCATTTGCTGGATTAGTTCTCGAGTTATGCAAAAATTTGTGTTTCATTTATATGGGACATCCCTCCCTCCACTTTTAGAAGACGGAGGGGTCTCAAATCATCATAGAAACATTTCTCTCCTTCAAAAACCTCCATATGCCAAATTTGGTTCCATTTTCTTGATTAGTTCTCGAGTTATGCATAAATTTGTATTTCATTTGTATCGGAGCCCTCCTCCTACCCCCCCCCCCCTTTAGGATGGAAAGGGGTCTCAAATCAACATAGAACAATTTTTTGTCTTAAAAAACCACCACATGCTAAATTTTGTTCCGTTTGCTTGATTAGTTCCCAAGCTATGCAGAATATTGTGTTTTATTTGTATGGGAGCCCCCCCTTTTATGACGGGGAGGGTTCTCAAGCTACCATAAAAACATTTTTTGCCTTCAAAAACTCACGCATGCTAAATTTGGTTTCTTCAAACCATCATAAGATTATTTTCCGGCCCCAAAAATCTCTGCATACAAAATTTCACGCCGATCGGTCCTTCCGCTCGCGAGTTAAATCGTGACAAAGGAAACCCCAACTCATTTTTATTTATATAGATTTAGACAATCTGAAATCACTATTTATGTCATGTTTCTTCCAGGCATGTGAGGTTGATTTATGCTTATGATTAAATTGTCCATCATCTGGCACTATCATATGCAAAAATAAAATTTGTCTCGAAGCTGTCCAATAGTACTCAACGATAAATAAGGCTTCTCTATGCTGCAGCTAAGGCATCACTGTTGCGTTTAAGAGAGCCCATGTTTCCTCTCTTCTTTGTTAACCATGGATATAGTGCATCGGTATTGTAACTTGAAGCCTGCTGTCTCTTACATTTGTTTGTTTTTAAACGAAGCATCCCGTTCGTCGTAACAGTCGCTTTGTATAACATTTCGGTGAGAGTAAATGAAATAAGAAATACACAATACAGATGAACGACAAACTTAACGTTTGGTCGTGTACGCGTGTCTCATAACTTGCTACTAGATGAGGAAACTGACGTTTGCATCGAATCTGGAACTGGCTTATTTCATTTCGCCTTTACACACATGTACGGAATCGCACTCATACAATATTGTTAGTTTATGTACATATTGCGGAGCTGAAGAAAACATTTTCATGATTACCGTCTGAAGGCTAAATATTGGCAGTTCTTATTATATATTACTGTTGCGAACCCTATTCGGTTTGCACGCACCTTTCATACATTACCATCCACACCTTGGCCCCTACAAACACTACCGTAAGCAGTAGGCTGACAGACTGACAGCTATTGAGCAAGAGGATGGTAGAAGAAGAATATTAAGAAGAATGAGAATAAAAGGAAGTTGAAACAATAGAAGTGAAGCCCTTATAAAATCACAAAACGTGCAGGATAAATAATTTGTGGAAAGTATATTAACTTAAACTTAGTATCTCAATCTATTAATTAGTGCCTAAATCTATTAAAAACTATAATAAGTTTACCAACTACTCACAAAAGTCGGCTTAAGGTAAGAGTTCGGTCAGGAATGGACTATGTAATGCTTTAAAGTAACTTCATTGTTAATTTACGTTAGCGTGAGCATTTACTGGAAGGATCCCTATTAGATCGCGGAATTATTACGTGAATTATTATTACAGAATAGTTGGTGAGTAGAAATCAAAATAAGGATTATTAAAATAAGCTTGAGATGGGTAGATGTATAGTTAATAGAGTTGCATTATTAGGTACATCAGTCGATGCGATTGGTATGAGCGTACCGTTACCCGGGTAGAAGAGAATTGCACATGAATGACAAATTTCACCATTTATGCAAAATAACTGAATGGCACAATTTTACATTAATTTGTTTGAGATAAGAGTTAAAACAACAAAAATAATAACTGAAATAGTTCGAGTGAATTTCTAAGAAATAACAAGTTTTGCCATTATAAGAACAAACTAAGAACAAAATATTTACAAAAGAAAAACTGCATAATGAGTTATTAGCGAGGTGTGGATAACATAATAATAAAAAAATCAAAATAATGGTAATTCTAGTTTTTAAATAGGAATAACTGGTGAATGGTAAGTTCTCTTCCTCATTTACAAACAAATCATGCCAAGGCTTCCAATACGATAACTCATGGATCTATATGAACGGAAATTTCTACAATATTCAAGAAATTCTATGTGATAAGGACAGCACTAACTACATTGTTGATCGACTGCTACACTGTGAAGAGCTCTTCAACAAAGTGATGAAAATTAACGACTTCATTCAGTAATCTATAAATATGCACATAAAACTGACTGATAAAACAATTTATTATATATAAAAGTGTAAGATTCGCACTTAAGTTGATTGATGTCTGTTTGTTAATTAAAATAAAAAGAGAACCCCAAGTAGCACACTACGGTCATAACTAGTTGTGGTAACTTGATTATGACTTAGCAAGTCATATTTATGTTATCTCAACCGAATGGCAACAAGTGTGCTACTAGGGACGTAATAAAATATATTTATTTTTGAATTTACATATTTTGGCAGAATATTTAATATATTTTTTATTACATATCACTTCTTTCATTTAAATTCATAAAAAGCGCAAAAGAAACAAAATAACTAAATGAAAACCGAATAAGTTATGATGGCAAAATTTACCATTCAGTTGTTATTTAATGATTTTTCAATTTATGTATAAAATACCTAAATAACAATAAAACTAGCAATGATAACATATTTTGTAGTTACATTGCAATTAAGTGTTATTCCTGAATAAGTCAAGAATGTCAAATCTAGTTGAGATGGCAAGATATGTTATTATTATGTTATTGGTTTGCAATTCAGCTCTACCCGGGTAGTCCTCCTAATACTGTCGCAGAGAGGTCATTAAACGTAAGTCCAGATATTTAAATTTAGTACATCTTTGAATAATAGTATTATAATCTTTAACAGGTATTTGATAACCTACACTGAAAGTGTTAATAAATGCGGAAATTCTCTCGCAATCAACTGTTGTTCTCAACAATTACATACAGCTTCATCAAATGTCCCAGGAGCTGAATAAGCTGTTTAAAACCGTCCCGTTCCCTATATGCAACTTTTATCTTTGATTACTTTAAAGGGCAACTAAACTTTGAAATTACATTATCGAAGTTACTTCATGCAACAATGCATGGATCAGGAGTCAAACATAACTCTACATGATTGCTGAAGTAATCTACTATTCACTGACAGTACGCCGCTAGAGTTTTGTTGACAATTGCAATTTTGCTTTGCCCAAAACATATACAACTTTTTGATTTCACTTGTTCTTAAGTGCCTTAGCGTTATTAACCTTGTAAACAAATCCTAGAGGGTTTGAGCTGTTTAGTGGAATACCTGTAACTAGAAATTAGAAGAAGAATTAGTATCTTCATTTACCTAACTATTTTGCTTATCTTCGACAGATACAGTATTTCGTCTACAATGTGCAGACTTCTCTGCAGTGTCTCGTACATAAGTCGAGTTATTAGTACCAGTCGAGTTATTAGTACGAGACACTGAAGAAGTCTGCACATTGTAGACGAAATACGCGTATCTGTCGAAGATAAGCAAAGGTAGTTGGAATTAAATGGAAGATACTAATTCTTCTTCTAATTTCTAGTTACTTGTAAACAAAGTTTCATTTTATAGTAAAAGTCCTAATTACTTTATATATCAGTGACAACAAGGTAAGAATTGCGCTAAATACTTTTAGAACTGAACAAAACCTTTGATCTTTATAATTGTGATGTGAAGGGCCCAAATAGGTTAAGATCTTGATATGTTACTCCGAAAAAAAAAATCGAACATGACGTAGGTAACGAACTAGTCCAGGAGGCTAAAAATCACCCTAATAAAGAAATAAAAAAAAAAACACATGACGTTGACGTAAAGTCACAAAGAACATTTATGACAAATACAACTTGAACAAATCAACCATACCAATACTCTCTTCACTTCTCTCAGCCATGATCCTCATGTCCTCTTCAATCTCTTGGACCCTCTTGGTGGTTAGCTGAGCCAGTGGCAGGCTGCAAAGGTATTGCTTTATCAGATCATTACGAATATGAAGGTTGTCTCCAATTTGCTCCAAAAATGTGTCTTCAATTAAAGTTGCAATGTGATATCATGTGACGACTTATCAATTTTAATCACATACCTCATCCATTGTTCTACTCTAGATTTGACCTCAACAAACAGGATACTCAAAAGTTCACTTATAATTAATTCTTACTGAAATTTTTGTGTTGTGTAGCATAACAAACAAATCGAAACAACACCAAAAAAAATTATAACGTCAATTTTACAGGCCTGCTAGGTTACACTTTCAGAGGGTACAAATGTCAAAAATGTGCCACACATATTCCGTTATGGTGTAAAATTTTCTACTACGGCGTGCCTGGCATACTGATCTTAGCGACTCACCCCTTGGTGACAACTTTTTTTTAGTTTCATCCTTTTTTAGCTGTCATTCGTTTATTAAATACAAACGAAGGAAACGGAAATTTCAGCGCAGATAAAATAAATCCACAGGATGCATCTATGTGACGTAAAATATTAATTATAATACGGAATGCATCGAAAATAAGCTATCCATGTACATTTGCGTTGTCATCATAGCATTCTGTGCGTTTGGCTGTCATCTTTAGTTGGTTAACTTGTTTACATGGTTTAAATTCTTCGTTTTCAAAATGTCGCACATTGAATCAGACGTGAAAATTAAGGTTATGTAAAAATGGTGTAGTTATGCGACAATTGGCGAAGCGCTTTGAAATTCATCACGCGAGTGTAGAATCCATCATAACCAAGTTTTGAACACTGTTCTTTGGATGAACTGCCAGGAAGTGGTCGAAAACCCGGATCTTCCAATTCAAAACTGGTAGCTTCCATTGGGAAAAACAAATTAATCTCGATACGTGATTTGGCCAATAAAGCGAGAACCAGCGTAGGAATGATTCAACGTATATCAAGAAACGGATGACCAACAAGAAGCACACATTCGTCAAACAAAGTGCAGAACAGAAGAAACGTGCAGTAACAATTGTATTCGCGAATTTTGCAGCTACCGAATGCATGTATTTTGATGGCCGACAAGACCTATGTCAAAGAGGACTCAAAAACCCTCTCAGATCCATAATATTACACTGCCATCGTAGGGAAGGATGTAAGCGATGCAGGCAGGTCGATTCAAGTGGAAAAGTTTGGTCGAAAATTGCTGATATGACATGCAATATGTTCCTGCGGTATGAAGTATACAATTTTTTACACTACCGGAACAAATAATGCGGAAATCTATTGATCTGCTGCTTTTAAACCAGAATCATAGTACCCCTCCACTGTTTTAACCAGACTTGGCGTCAGTGCATTACGGATGCACGGACGGAAATTGGTATAGATTTGGTTGAGAAAGACATCAATTTGCCAAATTGTTAAGAGGATTCAGAGGGTTCAGAAAGACTGGTAAAGCAGCTTAGAATATGCAGGAGTTTTAAAAAAATGGCTAAGCGTCCAAAATGTGCAACGAAACACTTGTCCGGAAGTTGACGAAATTTTTTTGATAACAAATTCGCTAATTTGTGAATGAATAATATTATTTTATTCCGGTGTTCACAATGTTCAAGCTCAATCCCGTACAATAAAGAATCATGCATTTGTTTGAATAAAACATTTCTTTTCTTCAGTTAATTTGATAGACAAATATGTGAATGACATATTTTCGATACAGTCCTTACTGTGAAACTGCACAGAAAAAAATAATTTATTTTCACAAAGGTGTAAAATTTCCCCTAGATTAATTGCAAGTCAACGCAAGCGTAAACAACGCAATTGTTTGCATTCTTTCATACATAATAAAACATTATTCGCAATCTTCCACACAGAAAAAAAAAATTAATTTTAACAAGCCTGTAAAATATCCCCTCGTTTAAATCCAAGCTAAAGAAGGCGTAAACAATGAAATTGTTTGCAACTTTTCATGTGCCATACAACAATATTGGCAATCTTTCATACAACAGGCGTTATCTGACGTTAAACAGGGATTTAGGCGTTATCTGACTTTAATTTACATGAAATATTCCACTATTTTCTGGCAAATCTAGCATTCTCTTTATGTGCATTGGATAACGCAGAAAATTCAATGTTTCTTTCGAACTGTGTGCTGCTGATCTCATAATGACCAAATTGTTGATTAGATAATCAAAAGAGCAGTCACCGAAAATGATGTGATACTTGCAATTGTCGAAATACAATTTCTTTATTTAAAGGAGGTTTGTTCGCACACAGTTCCAAAAAGTCGTGTAAATTTCTGTTGCAAATCATGCACATAAAAATGCATTATGCATCGTGTAAAGTTTTAGAACATTCCATATATTTTTGATAATATTGTATGCAAAAGCTCTACTTTGTTAGAAGTATTTCATGATATACAATTTCACATGCTCTGATAATAACATCACAATGAAAATCCAGATTTTTTTCAAAGAACATATAGAAAATCTGAAATTTCATTGTGATGTAAATATCACAGCATGGAAAGTTGTGTTTCCTTCCACACAAAGGACCAACTTGCATGAAATAGTTGCAAAAAAGACTAGATTTTGTATACAACATTATCGGCTACGTAGTTTCAGAATTTTACAAGATTTATCATGTTTATTTGCAAGTTTTGTGACGCCCCATTTATTTGCATGATATTGAACAGAAATCCACACTAGTTTTTCGAGCTGTGTAGACATTTTTGGAGGTTTCAATTTGTCACTTAAAATTTTGGAAGACATAAATCTAGGAAGCTCACATGCCTTTTTTTATCACTTGTATGTAGCATTTTTTTGCCAGATTTTATCGATCTCAGCCTTGAACCACTTATGCACATATTTTACATAAAGTAGACAAAAGATAGACGTGTAAAATTTCCCCGTTCAATGGCAAGCCAAAGCAAGCGTTAACAACTAAATTGTTTGCAATCTTTCTTACAACAGACATGATTTAGGCAACATCTGGCTCAAAATTACATGAAATATTCTATGACCTTATGCTGAATCTGTCATTCCATATATGTTCACCAGATAACGCAGAAAATTACATACACAGATAAAAAGAAATATTGGATTATCTGCCTTATATAATGCACATGAAAAGAAAGCTAGATTTTGCAGAAAATAATGGGATATTTCAAGCCAGATAACCCCTGAATCTAGCCTGTTGTATGAAAGATTTCAGAAATTGTTGTATGGTGCATGCATGATTGCAAACAATTTCGTTGTTTACGCCGCATTTGGCTTGGAATAAAATAAAGGGGAAATGTTACGCCCCTGGTAAAAACAATATTTTTTACTGTGTAGTTCTTTCATTACGTGATAGCTAGCTCAGCTACTTTTGAAAACGAAATTTGGAAAGTTGGCTACTAAATCTTGAACTGTCACTTGAGCAGAGAAACTTTCCTCGAAAACCATAGATTACATCATAGAAATTTCGATGTTCGATATGGAGTCCATAGGGGGTCTCATCTCCAATAGAATCAGAGCAAGAATAAAAAATCCTTTCTTCCAGTCCTATTTCAAAACAAGTGACAGCTTGAATTGAGAGAATCGTGGTACATGTGTAGAACAGCGCCAGCAAACGCCTTTCTTCGCCATTCACTCGAGCGCGGCGTGCTTTTTGGAAATGCCACGAGCATTGTCGTCGAGACGTGTTGTCAAGCGACACGCTCCCATTTCATGACAACACCAATTTGCTAGATGAAAATAAATCGACATACAATGGGAATAAATCATCACCAGCTCGAAATTGGGCCGCCCTCGAACCGACTCCTCCCTCCGACGAAGGTTGATAAATTTCCCATCACACCTGCGAGCCCCGTCCGGAATCGCGACCGTTCGGAAAACGTGAAAATTATTCAAAAGCCCTTCTCCGAGCCCGTAGCTGCGATAATGGGAGCCAAAGAGTCGTCGTAAATCAGTTCAACACACTTCAAACTGTCACAAGAGCAGCCGGCGCTTCACTGTTTGGGTTCTTGATAAACACTTTTGACACATTCCTGCCTACACAGAACGGCCGACGGGACTCTTGCTGGCCTCCTCGGTGGAAGACGCGCAGGGACGTCCGGGGTTCAGAAAACGAAAGTTAATTTTAGCATAATTTTTACGATGCCGCCGCTGCCGCTTGAGTTGATGCCCCGGCGAGAACGTCGGTTCAAAAGCAGCAGAGTGAAAAGCATAATAATTCTGATTGCACACTAAACGCAATGGCATATCCTCGCCGTGGAACAACTGCTTTTGGCACTTGGAAATTTCGTTGAAGACGGTTCAAGTGGTAAGTCATTATTACGAAAACGAATATCTACCTCCAGTCAGTCAGTGGACCGTAATTAGTCGAGAATTTGTGGTTCAAGTGGGCGCGCGACCGCTGGCTCTTGAGAGCGTGGTGAATGTTGTGACATTTTTTGGGTTTCCTTTTGGAACGGTTGGCGCTAGTTACAGTATCATCAGAACCTCGATTCACTTCAGTTCCTTTCATCCCGCAGGTTAAGACGATGCTAATAACTTGTGTATGCTGGTGAAGGGATGTAAATAGCCCACAATCTCTATTAACCTTCGCTAACAGCTTACGGATCAATGAGTTTCGGGGGAGGGCTGATCGCTTGCTCCAGTTTACATTGAAGAAAATGGTTCTGGGTAGTAAAACATCCTTACTGATTGCTTCAGGTTGTTTGCTGGGAATAGATTACAGCGCCGTTCAGACAATTCAGATGTATAACTTATTCGCTTATTCGCCAAAAAATAAGAATTTTTTTCAGAAATCAACGATTTTTTTAAAGAAAATTTACCGAAACTTCACTCAAACTTGCAAACGATGCATTACTATTCGGTGAAAAAGAAATAATCAAAAGAGCTGTGAAAACATTAATGTCATGCATGGAATTTAATAAATTTGACCCGAATGGACCGGGTTTCGGATTCTGTCCATAATTTGGTGAATTACTTTCTAAATTTGTAAGTTCCATTCGAAATTTGGTGGATTCCATTCGTAATTCTGTGAATTTCATTCGGAATTTGGTGAATTGGTGAATTTTTTTTTGCAAAGTTTGTTGAGTTCCATTCGGAATTCGGTGAATTCCATCTGGGATTCAGAGAATTCCATAATCAATTCAGTGAATTCCACACGGAGTTGGCTGAATTCTATTAAGAAATTTCGTTCGAAATCTGATGAAATCCATTCGGAACTCAGAGATTTCCATTCCAAATTTGGTAAGTTTCATTCGGAATTCGTTAAATTGGTTTTGGAATTCGGTGAATTTTATTCGGACTTCGGTGAGTTCCATTCTGAATTCGATGAATTCCATTCAAAATTCAGTGAATTCCATCTGGAGTTCAGTTAGTTCCATTCGGAATTTGGATTTTTAATTTGTTGAATTTCATACGGAATTCGCTTAATTCCATTAGGAAATCGGTCAATTCCACTAGGGATCCCAAAAATTCAATCCTGAATTCGGTGAATTCCATTTTGAGTTGATGAGTTCTATTTGGAAGTCAGTGAATTCCATTCGTAATTCTGTGAATTTCATACGGAATTCTATGGATTCCATTCGGAATTCATTTAATTTTATTTAGAATTCGGTGAATTCCATTCAGAATAAGGTAAATATCATCCGGAATTTAGAAAATTCCATCTGGATTTCAGAAAATTCCATCAGGAATTTAGAAAATTCCATCCGGAATTATGTGAATTCCATTCCAAATTTGGTAAGTTCCATTCGGAATTCGACAAATTCCATTCAGAAATCCGTGAATTTCATTCGAAATTTGGTGAATTCCAACTGGAAATAGCTGAATTGCAATTGGAGTTCTGCGAATTTTATTCGGAATTCAGTGATTTGAATTCGGAATTTGATGATCCCCATTCAAAATTCAGTAAATTTTATTTTAAATTCGGTGAATTCCATTTAAAATACGGTAAATTCTATTCGGAATTCGGTGATTTCCTATCGAAATTTGGTGAGTTCCATTTGGAATTCGATAAATTCCATTCGGAAATCCATGAATTTCATACGAAATTGGATGTGGTGGAAAATGGTGGATTTTAAAATCAGCGAATTTCATTCGGAATTCAGTTACTTCCATTTGGAATTCAGTTCATTTCATTTAAGATTCGGGTATTACCATCCGGAATATAGTGAATTCCATTTTGAGTTAGGTGAGTTGCATTCGGAAAAGATTTTTTTTAAGTGGAATTTTCGGTGAATTTCATTAGAAAATCAGTGAATTTCATTCCTTCAATTCCATTTTCGGTGAATTTCATTTGAAAATCGGTGAATTTCATTTGAATTCCAATTCATTTGAATTCAGTGAATTTCTTCCATAATTTAATGCACTCCATTCGAAATTCAGTGCATTCCATTCGGAAATCCTTGAATCCCATTCTAAAATCTTTCGGAATTCAGTTAATTCCATTTGTAATTTGGAGAATACCATACCGAATTCGTTGAGAATCATTCGGAATACATTGAATTGAACTCGGGCTTAGGTGGATTTTATTCGGAATTCGGTGAATTTTATTTTCATCGGTTAATTCAATCCGGGATTCGGAGAATACTTCACGGAATTCGGTGATTTTCTTCCAGAAATAAGTGGATCCAATTCGGAGTTCAATTAATTCCATTCATTTCTATTTGGTAATTGGAAATTTGGAATTCCATTTGGAAGTTATGAGTTCCTGCTGAATTCGGTGAATTCCATTCGGAATTCGGATTTGGAATTCCG
>JASCZW010017571.1:0-16838 GCA_034211315.2 Aedes japonicus | reverse complement strand
CGGTGAAGACATTTAGGCTTAATTGTATGGATGGTTTGCATGGCTACTGGGAGAATTTATACAAATTCGCCTTGCGTATCCGGCTGGATCGACGGAGTCCTGCTATTGGAAAGGATATTTTGGTTCAGCAGATACATGTCAAACCACTGATTGTGGAAGCTTGTAAGACTCGAGCACTGGAACAAGCGATCGAGCTTGATGTGCCTCGGCTATCTCCTGGAGATAATCGTGGTGGAGCAGGGATAGATACGGTCATCTTCGTTCATTTGAAATTCAACTGGATTAATATGATGAGTTATGCACCGGTACACGAGCAGGACCGAATAACTTGATAACTGGCTTTGGTATTTAGGAGCTTAGATTAAGATCTTAATACTATAGTCAAGAATCACCTGGCAAAATTTAAACGGCTAAAGACCCATGAAACTGAAGACATCCCGGACAACGATCAGATATAAACTAGGTACAGCTGTCAAAGAAAAAAAGTTTTGTCTGAAGGCCAAGTTAACAGTAAACCGTTTGCTTCAGCTTACAAAAGATTTAACGATCTAGGTTCAAAGAATCGAGAAGCGTCCGGCGAACAAACGAAAGCAAGCCTACTACGACGATGTAGACCGGGAAGCGTTGAAGACGTGGACACACTGAGAGTTTCAACATTTTACAGACATTTGACGAGCCGACATCGCTCAACTTCAATACAAATCCTAGGAATACGGAAGAAATTATTGTACTCAAGCTTCCAGACACCTTAAGCATTCAACTGTTCAACATCTACAAAAACTACTCGAAAAAACAGCTTTGCACGGCCATGGAAATGGTCAGTTCGTTTCGTCTGATCTCGCTATCGCAGAAGCTGAAGGTGGGATCAGATCCAAAAACTGTAATGCTATCACATGGCGATAATCCCTATCACCATAATCTACCTGTATCAAATTTCGACGACGTATGCTCCCACTACATTGAACTACTTGATCGACCGAACTACGAAGAACAGCAAACCATCGACGATGGCAGGCAAGTTCTAGTATTATTGCTTGATGGACTGGTATCGGCAAGCGCTGCTGTTATTAAGCTCGAAAATATCGGCAAATTAGGAAACACTCTAGCTCTAGCTGCTCTAGCGGTAGAAATGAGAGAGCAACAGCTATCGCAGGGACCAGCTCAGCGAATCAAGAACGAGCCTCGATTGCGAAAAATAAATTTTGCAACAACCAACTATGTCTACTTCAACTACGTAATACTCTTATCGCAAAGCTGATCAAAATTCCAACCGAATATTTGCACATTTTTTGTGTTCTCAACAGCCACAACAAGCGGAACTCGGCAACCGGAAAGATTAGAACTGTCCAGAGAAGCCGACGCATATGTAGATTTATGTACCTGGAGATAGTGATACGCGTACAGAATATGAATAATAAATGAAAAAAGCGTTAAACGGCAATTAGATCTTTGTGTTCTATACTGGGGTACAATTTAAAAAAAATCGCATTATGACCGTCACGAAAAGTGGTTAGATTTTGAGCGTTAATATCTCAGTCATTTCTCAAAATATTTTCAAAATGTTTGCACCAATCATAATATATCTACGCGTCAATTTCAATAAAGAACATTGTTGATTTCGGGCAACATACTACGGAAATTTTCATAAATGTTAAGCCTTGCCTTAAACAGTACATTAACCCCTTCTGGCCTAGGGGACCACATATGACCAAAAATAAAGGCTGTATAAAATCACAGACTGCATAAAAGTGTACACTGTCTTCGGCACATTCTTCTATCTAAGAAATACAAAAAAACACACTAGTTTAAAGCCTAATTGTCTACCTAGAACATCCTGAATATGGAGAAGTTCAAGAAGAAAAAATAAATGCCTTATTAATGGTTTGAACCGTTGTTATAGAACATGGTAACATACATATGCAAACGTATTCTTAAGTTTTTGGTGATAAACGTCAAATATTTTTGTATCTCTCTAGGATGTTCTAGGTTATCAAAAATGCACTTGAGTTCAGAACACCAGACCTACAGTTGTAACAGTAGCTTTCAGGGCTAAATAAGATTATGATATGTATTCAAACAATGAACAATATTTAATGAACCTTTTGGAAGGTCAACAGTCATTATTTGATAATTTTTTCATGTTCTAGGGGATCAAAACTGTCCTCGAGTTCAGAACTTCAGATCTACAGTAGTAACGCTACGTATAAAACCATATTCAGATAACATTTTAGAACGTAAACAATCATTACGAGATAAAGTGGGATGACCGGGGTCAACCAAACTATACTTGAGTTCAGAATACAAGATCAACTATTGTAACAGTAGGTCCTTGGAGTATTCAAAGAAAAAATATGTATTTAAAAAACATTCATTGTATAGTGTAGAAGATCTACAGACAATGCCAAAATCTTGGGATACTCTAGGTTATCCAAACTGACCTTAAGTTCAAAACAAAAGATCTACAATTGTAAAAGTAGCTTTTTGAGCTATATCATCCTATGTATTCAAACATGTTCAGTAAATCTTCTCGAAGGTCAACAGACAATAATTTATAACTTTCTGATTCTCTAGATCATCCAAACTATCCTGGCGGTCAGAACTTCAGATTTACAGTTGTAACAGTAATTTTTAGGTAATACAAAGTTTCAATAAATATTCAAACATATTCAATGAATATTCTCAAACGTCGACAAACTATCCATAGGATAATTTTGTTAGTTTAAGGTCATTCAAAACATTAGGTCTACAAATGTAACAGTAACTTCATGGACTATGCAAAGCTAAGTTAGTTTGTTTGGCATGAATATTCCAAGACTATCACATAATGTCTGTTGGGCTTCCATAGCATTCATTGGATATGTATGAATATATATCATAACATTGAAAGGCGGGTAAAGCTACTGTTAGAACTGTAGATGTTAAGCTCTGAGCTCTAGGTCAGTTTGGACGATCAAGCACACCTGAAAAAATATACTACGTTTCTATGTTATTGGGCACCACTTTAATTTGCTTAATAACGCTTGGAAAATTTTAATCCTGAAAGGGTTAATTCAAAGAATATTGTATTGTACAATCTGAATGGCTAACATTAAGTTGCGTAGTCCTACGTCGCAATTTCCAACAACCCAATAGGGCTATATCTTCTAGTTTTTTAATTGACGTTGGTACATAAAGGCTTGCTAAAAGCAAATTGGTACGCCCCTCGTGCGCCTCTAGCTCGTCTCTAGTGTTGGGAATCAAAAATCTTCGACAGTGGTTTGTTTAAACTTCTATAGAGAACAACTGGTGCAAGTTTGATCAAAGTAGTCGATCACGTTCAGAAATAACGTCAAATGGAACTCGAAAGTACAAAAAATCTTGTGCACAAACACTTGAAAAATCTGGAGTGATCCGGTTCCAAGCTGGCTAAAGTGCAGAAGATGCCAAAAACAACAGTTTGTCTGGTACTCAAAACCTACAAGGAAACCCTGAGTGTGGAAAGAAATTAGCGGACCTACGAAAACAACTGGAACCAATGATCGTCAGCTACGCAGCAAGGTTTTGAGGTCGGTCTTTCGATCCGAGATGTGGCCAGAAGGTACAACGCCAACTTTCAAACGGTGCGGAACATCCTTGCCAGGGAAGGATACAAGTCGTACAAAGCCAGTAAACATCCGAACCGGCACATGAAGCAGAACTCCGTGGCCAAAAAGTGTGCAAGGCTCTTGTACGACCGTGTTTTGACGAAACACAAGGGCTGCACTTTGATCGATGACGAAAATACGTCAAACTCGATTTTAAGCAGCTTCCCGGTCAAAAGTTTTACATCGCGACTAGACATGGGGATGTGCCGGGAAGATTCAAGTTCGTGTTTGCCGACAAGTTCGCGAAGAAGGCCATGATTTGGCAAGCGATTTGCAGTTGTGGCCTGAAAACGGAACCATTCGTCAGATCCTCGACGATAACATCCCAAGTTTACATCGAAGAATGCCTGAAAAAGCGTGTATTTCCGTTCATCTGCATGCATAGGGACAAAGTCATCTTTTGGACTGATTTGGCAGCTGCCACTACTCCACGGTGGTTCGTATGCTGTTAACAAGATCGATTTTGTTTCCCAAGCTAATGAATCCTCCGAATTGCCCGGAAATTCGACCAATCGAAAAATACTGGGCAATTTCAAAGCAGTGACTTCGACGAAGTGGCGGGCAGTCAAAACATCCAGCAAATGTGGTAAAACTGGAAGCAATGCGCTGATTCCGTGTCCGTTTCCACTGTGCGGGTGCTGATGGGCTCCACCAAGAGGAAGGTTCGAGATTTCGTTCGAACTGGAGAAATGTAACCATCTAATGCTGTAACTTTAAAGTTTTAATGAAAGTACTGTAAAGCAACTATTAATGAACTAAAGTTCTGTCCAGTTAGAATCCGGAATCACTTATTGTGTTGCAGCAGAACGGAAAGTGACCGCTGCAAGAATTCTTTTACAGCGGTTTGTTTACTTAGGCGTTCACTTTCTGTAGTATAATTTTCACGGTGTTTCGTGCAGTGAGTTAAAATCTCTTCCAGATGGAAGCCGCGAGGAGAGAAAAAATTCTGCACATCCACGTTGATAATCTAACGTGGTCCGCAATAAAAATCACAAAATCGTTGAAAATCGCTTTATCAACCATGTATGATATGCCCAAACGTTTCAGGGAGCGAAAGAGCGTGGATCGAGTGCCTCAAGGTTAGCGTCGTAGCGTGGATCGAAATGTTAAGAAAAGGGAGAAAAGTTGGAAAATTCCCAAGAAAAAGCAGAAAAATTGCAAAACTACAAAATCTCAAAGTTGCAGGATCAGTGGTTGAGATTTCATGTTTTGCCTGCAGTTCAAATGTTTCTGTGGCAGCTAATTTATCAATTTCTATGCACAGAAGCTAAAAACATTTGGTACACTTCAAATATTTGTTGCTCTTTCAATTTTGATCCAATTTCAGCAAAACAAATTTCGTTTCAAAGGAAAATAAATTTGTTTTTTATCGAAAAAATATTTTTTTTTTAAATTCTTCTAAATTTTGAACACAAGGTCGATATATGTGGTAGGTGATCTGAAAACAAAAACTGTTTTTTTTTTACATTCATACACTGTACAATCTTCTGAAACAGTTCTGAAGGACCGCATGGTATACATTCTATAGTTTATTTTTCTGCTCTTTCCGATTTTCATTGTCTCATTTTGCCCCTCGTTGCCCCAAGCAATTTCTTTTTTGATTTTTTTTTTTCGTCTGCGATGGAGGCGCATGGTGACATGGTGAACACTTCCTTCTAATGCAAGCACGGATTGTTGATCGCTGTTCAAGAAGTTGTAAGAAATAGATCATTGATGATGGTTGCTCCAAGGGAAGGCAATGGGGGTACTTTTACATTACCAGATCTATTAACATTCTTATCTCATTCATCAACACCATCATCAAAAATTAACAAGCTCTGCACTTCAATCGAAAAAGAATTTTTCGGTATCGGCTTGTTGTGCCTGAAACTGGAAACAATTGGATCCGATGTAACCAATTATCCCTGGAACATGTCACCAATTGTCCGTTCACGAGATCCTTTCCAGGCATGAGTTTCACGTGTCCTTCGAAGCACCTTGTTCATGCTTTCTTGGGCTTCATCCGAAAGCTTGCCGATGGGAATGAAAGATTGAACAGTTATTCCGCATCCAAGAATTAAAAGCTTGTGTACTGTAGTTGGCATGTGATACCAACGATACAGTCTCTCGTAGTGGTATCTGTGGCATATGCTTTGAATTTCGAAGCATAAATCTTCTCTCCACTCCAATGTCTGCGTTGCCAAAAATCGCCTTGTCGTATTACCGTTGTTAATGGTACCGAATCCTGATCGCGGTTTATCGATGTGTAGGCTCAGTTTTATAAAAAAAATCGTTTTGAATCCGTTTTATGGTGCTGTTAAATTTCAGAACCCAAGCCTGTGTGAAATATGCAACAGGCACTGAAAGCATCTTATCCAGCAGTGTAGACTACTGTAGGTAACCAGTCTTTACGGCAGCCTATCATGAAACTAAGTCACCTTGAATGCAACATAAATGCCTCTTTTGGCCCAATATACAGCTTTACTGCAATGCTATGATGATGCTTCATTTATGCTATTTTGCATTCAAAATGCTTATTACAGGCTTCAAGCATTTAAATAGCATTTGAAATCCAACTTTACAACAGATAGTATTCAAGATGCTGATATAATGCTAATATAAAGCTTGTTGCATCTGAAATTCCGATTTAGGGTTGATAAGCTGCATATGCTAATGCTTATTGGTTACCTGGGTACTCCTACCAAAATCCAGGAAATCTCTGTTTACCGGTTTTTGTAACATTTTGTACACATCATTAAACTCTGCCGATGTTGCCTTACACAGATAACACCTTTGAGCGAAGGTTGTGTAAGTTATAGAGTTTAAAGTTTTACCATCAACCATACTCATTATAGGAACTTTGTAACTTCTGTACTTATGGGGTCATATTCTTGACGTTTTGTATCGACAGCTTCTTTCACGAATTTTATGAGACATGGCCAACAAAATCGTGTCGACGTTGGATACAAGTGATGTAAGAATTACATTTGCGTTCGAGCTATCAACATTTTTGAATTTTTGATTGTACTCATTTAATGTTCTTCCATCTGTACCGAATTTAAAAACAAGGCGCAAATCTTCATGAGTCAAATTCATAAAATTCAAATCGACAAGATTTACAAATCTTGACACAGTATAATTCAGAAGCTCTTGTAAGTCAATTTTGCAATGACCTTCTGAGATTTCAAAGTAGTTATCTGAAGGTTGAAAACTTTTCATCAGCGGTAGAGATTGAGTCATGTGGTGGATAGATGGACAATTAGATAGTTTTGCATCAACGGTCAAGGCTTGTTCATCAGAATTTTTTTGCGTAGTAGCACCAGTCTTCAGGATATTTGCCATTTCCTTTTGACCCTCAGCACGCAAAACTACTTCGGTGGCAAACTGCAGTTCACCTGATATAAGAAGAAGATCAATATTTAAATTTATTAGAGAAACCTTCAACGACGTATGAGTGCAAATATCGTACTAGAACTGCACGTACGACGCAAATTTTCCGTTTTTTTTTTACGCTTGCAGCTATCGGCGAACTCTTTTGAAGGTCAGCCTCCTTTATTAACATTATCTCCTGATGTTTATGAGCAAGGTTCAGAAATCACAGGAAAATCCTCGATTAATTCAGCATTAGCTTTTTAAAAAACGATCCTTCATCCGTTTCGCAATATTCCATCGGCGCAAGAACTCTCGAAAATAGCCTGAAATTTGTTTTTCACCTTCTTCATCGATGCATCCTACATTTGTTTCAATGTAGTTTCCAAGCACAGCTCGTTTATCATCCGAATGAGTGATAGTAAGCACAGGTTCAAAAATATGTTTTCTTTTAAAGAAAATCTCTAATTGAATTAAGAAAAACGAAATATTAAAACGTAAACAATGGTTTTGGTCAGAGACTGAAATTTTCGCCTACTTGAGAAGAGAAACGTCCTTTTTCACCCGCTTGCTTCTATGAGAATGTGAGAAGCGAGAGACGCACACAGCAGTTTTCGCGAGAAAAGCAACGGCGATTTATAATTTTCGGAGAGCATGAGTAGCTGATCGATCGTTTCTTTTTCAGTGAATCCTAGATGCCGATAATTATTTTTCACTTACTTTTTGACACCTGAAAATGCACCAGTCTTCATTTTTTATGTTTTATTCTGTCATTACAATTCGATAATGATGGTCCATGGCGGTACCAGTGTGCACCGGTTTGGCTTTATTTTCGGTTTTTGCTCCTCGTATACGATCTAGGTTTTACGAGCATGTTGTCAGTGAAAATGTGACATGAGAAAATATTTTCGTTGAATTTTGGAGAGAGATATTTTCGCATACGCAAAAGAGAGGATAATGAATTATCGGCGAAAAAGAAGAGATGAAAAAGTGAACGGTTCACTACTCATCGACAACCTGCTTGAAAAAGAGCATGGTTTTCACACAGCTGAGTGAGAATTTCGATCTCTGGTTTTGGTTAAAAAATCAGTAGATTACAATTTGTTTGCGAGCAAATTTTACGGTTGATTTCCGCCAGATACCACTTTTACCTACTTTACAGCTCAACGCAAGTATTCAATTGACGTTAAATCAAATCTTATCATTCTCTTCATGCGTTTGTGACGTTTAACCCTGATTTAATTTTTGAATAGGACCTATGTTCATTCGTCGATAAAAAAAATCGATTAACTATATTCCTTCCTATTGCCACATGAGTGATGGTCTTTCTTCGGAAGGGAAGTAAAGCCGTTGGTTCAAGTGATCAACTAGCCAAAGGCAGAAAATCACTATAGCATAGCATAGCATAGCATATACAGTTACACAATATCGTAGGCGGTGAAGCCTTAATCTACTGTTAAGAGAACTATCACATCTGGATTCGTTGTCGTTCGGTAAGACACCTGGGGGATGATTTCGAACCCTTAGATACCAGACATGCTGCCTCCAGTAGACTAAGTCGACCCTGGCCTCGTCCTTGCAATTGTATGGGAGTGGGAGGGAATGTTAGTCCAACACATACTTAAGAGAGATGCAGAGAACTCTACGACCCCTCATATGTGTCACAGGTAATGGAGTGTTATTAAGGAAAGGGTTATCCCTGGGATACGCTCGACAATCGAAGGTTATAAAAATCTTGAATATCGAACTCCTAAGATACGAAGTGCACCATCGTTGGTGATTTCCTGAAAAAATATTGTTAATAGAAACAATAGAACCGACAATGAACATTGGTTTTTAACATTCAATATACAACCGAAAAAAAAATCAAGACTTAATCGCCAGTTAAAAACAAGTAACGGGCGAAGCGATGGTTGAAGTTTCATGTGATCAGAAAAATACTTAATACAGAGCATGAAATGGAATGTAATATGAAACATATTAGAAATCCATGGTATGAAAGTTAAAATGATTGGACCTACAAAAATATAAATGAACAATATACATAAAAATATAATATAAAAATGATGAAAATGACAGTAAATAGTCATGCAAACCGTAAACTCAGTAACGTTCAGCAACAACATCAATACCACACATCGTGGGTTGGGTGGGCTAAAATTTATAAAAATGCATACATACGCAACCTGTGAAATAAAAACGAAAGTATGTATAACAAATAAAAATATAACGACTGTTCCAGAAAGTATAAGCACACCATATTTTAGCGGTCACTTTTAATATAATGAAATATCTCAACATGTTTCGGCTACGTCCTTTTGTTTGCACATTTCTGAATGACATAGCATCGAAAAAGTTTTGTGTTACCTATCAAAATGCGCGGTCTTACTCCTGAACAACGAAAAAGTATCGTGTACAAATGGTGCACTGTGAGCGGACTCTCCTTGAGAAAATTGGCCAAGAAAGAGGGTGTAAGCGTCGGAGCGGTACGATCTGCGATTTGAAAATATAGAGAACAGTGTACGTTTGAAGATGCGCCAAAGAGTGGTCGAAAATTCAGTCCTGTTAGTCCGGATATCGATAAAAAGATCAGGGATGCCTACACACTTAGAAATTATGAATTTTACACGAGACCTAGTCCACGTTTGTAAATAGTCGGGGAACGTAAAGTCGGGGAACGTAATAGCTGGGGGACGTAAAGAAAGATTTCATGTGAAATTATGTCTCTTGAAACTGACACATACGCACTTTGACAAAAGATGTGTTCGATTGAATTTATTTTCTCATCTCTATCAGGGACAGAAATTTACACGAGATTTTGGTAGTGTGTACAAGCGAAAACCAGCGACTTCCGTTCGGGATGTTGCGAAAAAACTAGGGACATCGCCGAGTAACGTCATGCGTGCCAAAGAAAGACTTGGGCTAAAAACATACCGGAAGCAGAAAAAACCCAAAAGGAACCCAAAACAGGCCGCGTCCGTGACGAGCCCGCAAATTCTACGATTTGTTATTGTGTAGAAATTCTGGGTGTATAATAATGGACGATGAAACGTATTTGAAACTAGATTACAAAACGCTTCTCGGACCACAATTCTATACTGTAAGCGAAGACAAAGGCATCCCCGAAACGGAGAAGGCAATTTTTACCGAAAAATTCGGTAAGAAGGTTATGGTTTGGCAGCCAATATGCGAGTGTGGTAATACATCTAGTTCGTACATAACAACGAAGACGATTAACACTCAGAAATACGTTAAGGAATGTCTCCAGAAGCGATTACTGCCGATGATCATGATCAGGAAGCACGAAGATCAAGTAGTGTTTTGGCTTGATTTGGCGTCATGTCATTACGCAAAGAACACTTTGGAATGGTACAAAAGTCAAATGGTATGTTTCGTGCCGAAAGACACGAATCCGCCGAACTGCCCGGAGGCGCGACCAATCGAGACATTTTGGGCTTTAACCAAAGCAAAGCTTCGACAATTCATAAAACCAGCGGACGACATCCCAAAATTTCAAAAATAAAAAGTGGTCAAAATGGTGGGAAGTACCACTGTGCAGAAGCTAATGGGTCATGTTCGAAGAAAAGTTAGGAGTCTTGGCTATGATTAAATATTTTGATTAAGCGAGAGTAAAATATCATATAAAATACAAATACAAATCTGATATGCCAAATAAAATTATTAAAACTAAAAAAAACATGACTTTTTTAACTATATATTATAAGAAAAATTAGTATTTTCCATTTAATTCCAACTATCTTTACTTATCTTGACAGATACGCGTATTTCTTCTACAATGTGCAGACTTCTTCAGTATCTCGTACTAATAACTCGACTTCCGTCTAAGTCGAGTTATTAGTACGACTAAGTCGAGTTATTAGTATGAGACACTAAAGAAGTCTGCACATTGTAGACGAAATACACGTATCTGTCAAGATAGGCAAAGGTAGTTGAAATTAAATGGAAAATACTAATTTTTCTTCTAATTTCTAGTTACAGGTATTCCACTAAACAGCTCAAACCCTCTAGGATTCATGACTTTTTTGTTATTTTGAAAGTGTGCTTATACTTTCTGGAACAGTCTATGAGGTGGTCATTTCCACTACCACCCTAGTGGTTTGCTAAAACAAGGCTTAATTCTTTTGGATCTATATGCAATGGTTCTACGTCCTCGCAACTACGAAATGTGTATTTATACTCAAGATCAAGCAAACTCAATATTGAAGAATCCTCAGCCTTTCTTTTCTAATTTAACTGATATAATTCGAATGATTCAGTTAATAGGAAATCAACCAGACAAAATTAACCCATTTCGAATTTAATGACCCCAGTCAGTACCTTCCGGTCCATATCACGACATCTTGCTTTCAGGTACCCGGTGATTTCCCACCAATTGCCTGTTACTCTGCGCGATTTGGTAGACGTCTGCATTGAGTTAACCCAAATTCTGCCCACTTTATCGTAAAACCTTACGATTGGTTGACTGGATTAGGGAATGAAATCATTGGGTTGAGGACTAAATCGCTTCCGGTTGGTACAAAACAGATCAGTATGGAAATCAATAGAAGCAACAATATGATTTTTAGCGTTATTGAAGGTACTTGTCTTCTCCTTGAAATTCCACTATATGAGTGAAGATAACGCTGGCCGGACAGTTTTTGTAGTTCGGTCAAAATAGATTCTTATGCTTTACTAAAGTCTAAAGAGCCATTCAAAAGTACTCAGACTTATTTTTGACCAGGATTTACACATGCTGAAATACTTCAGATCAAATCTCAAACTTCAGTACGAAAACAATTTCATTTTTGTTATCAAAAGTGAACTGCTCAACCGAAAACCTTTTGTTCGTTAAACTACTTTGGTCGGGTTCCTTTCGGGGTGATAAGCAAGCGCCGTTCCAATCGAGTTCAATTTGACTTCCCCACATCGAAGCTATAAAATCGTCCACACATCTCAACTTCCGAATGCGCAAGGCATAAAGACACGGCCACTTATCGCAAGAAAATCTCTAAATCAATCAGCTGTCTGTTCCTCGACGTCATTCACCCAATTTTAATTACTAGCCACCATCGTTCGATGAAACCAGGGATTATCTAGACTTTCCTTCTTCCAGCCTTTCTTTTACGATTCCACCATAGAAATGGCCATTGGGCTCCAGCATGTTTATTACCCGGTTCCGGTCTGTCGGTCAGCGACGCAAAAGCTTCTTTCTCTCCGTACCTTATGGGGCAATCGAGTATTACAGCTTCCCCTAAGCCAGCTGGGTGGAAATTGAAGAACATATTTTTTAACTCTCACAACACATTTTCCCATTTTCTTTTAAAAAACATAAAAAGGGAGCAAAACAAGCACTTGCTTCAAATGGGCCCGCGGGAAACCTCGAGCGGAATGAGTACTTTAAACAGTTCTTCGCACTGTCATCGTCAGTTTCTGGTGGTAGGAAGAAAAGAAAAAAAACACGTGTTGCAGCTTGTGTTCGCCGGATTAGATAGCGCCATAAAAGAAAAGCTGCTTTTCTGCTGCGAAACCTACTACCTACTTTCTTGCATCTTCGCCAGGGGTTGATACAGCTGCTGTTGGCCGGTAAGCAGCAGTTGATTCATTGAGAAAGGGTTTATGATTCAGTGGTGGGCGAAATTATTCCCGGCGCACTGTGTGGTCCAAAATGGCTAAAAGTGGTGCTTTTTTTCCTTGCACAGAACTTTTTTTATTTTAGCCGAATAGTGTCTACGGATGTGTTGTTTGTACGGATATCCTCTATTATCTAAAACTATCAAAATTATGTCATGTCTTTCTATGATGAAAATTAAAAAAAAACTAACAGACTAAGAAGTCTGTTATCTTGAGTAAAGTTGTAGAAAAGATGAAAACATGCAATTTTGCGAAAAATATGAAATTTCTGTATTCCTTATTTTTAGATATATTAATTTTATCGGGGGAGAATGGGGTCAGATAATATCAACACGTTTACTTGAAGCTTACCTAAATTCAGTAGGATTGTGAAGGTTCCAATTATTGCCTTCTTGATATATATAAGTATGAAAGATTAATATGCTCTTAGTTCTTCGTACATACATTTATATGATATGACGTTTCGGATACATTTTTATATTTCCATGTTACACAATGTTCTAAAAAATCACTATGACAACAAAACAATGGTCCTTGTTGTTTCGGAATTCGGATACCGGGTCTGCCCCTCAAAACAAAAATCTTTTAAACTATCGGTATGTTCTATAGTGCTACCGATCTGCTCAGAACCTAATGTTATTGGTGTAGCGTAGGAATGATTTATGTAAATTTTAATTAGAACTAATCTTATTCAGTAAACTATTGATTGTGTATTCTTCTTTTGCCTCGAAAGTCAGCTTGTTTTCCTTCTCATCGCTGACATCAGTCACCCATTCTTGACGTCCGTGATTGTAGTGCAGCTGAGACGTGAACGAAGAATGTCAAACTGAGGCAGTGCACCCAGTGGAAACATCCTCCCCCCCGTAACACCAGTCCCAGTTTTACCACTTGACTCAACCTCCAATACAGCCAATTTGGATTCAGGTCTACGTAGCACCCCCATCGCAGTTTGTACAACAGCTTGTCGAACTCTTCCATCCTTCGCAGTCACAACTTCCTTAACGCGTCCACGAATCCAGCCGTTCCTGCGAGTGTCGTCGATAACTAGGACTAGGTATCCTTCAGCTATGGGATCGACATCGCCAAACCATTTCATCAGCATTGGGAGATAGTCCCGTACCCATCGTTTCCATAAAACGTCCAGTTGATGTTAAATCAGGTTTAACCGCAGAAACTGGATCACTGAAGGCTACAGTAGGCTGGCGTACGCCTCGTGAGCTTCCCTACAGGAAGTGATTCGGGGTGAGGGCTCCTCCTTCATCAGCGTTCAGTGGCAAGTACGTGAGTGGCCGACTGTTAACGATTCCTTCGGCTTCAACGACCAATATTTCGAGTTCTTCATCGTCCAGTTTTCGATCGTTGTTGTACGCAGCTTGCATAGCGGTTTTTATCGATCGCACCATTCTTTCCCACGCACCACCCATGTGAGGTGTTAATAGTGGAATGAAAATCCATTTAGTATCGGTGTTGGTGAAGGTGGCTGCCAGATAACCGTGTATCTCTTTAACCCAAGTAGCACAATTTGTTTCAATAGAGAATAAAAATCGCTCTTGAAACAAATTAGGGATGGTTTTGTCTGGCTATGTACCTCAAAATCATACACAAAAGCAACGCAAAAAACGCAATGGTGGAGGCTATTTGCAACTTGACATTGTTTCTACAGAGTTGCTATAGCATTTTGTAAAACTTTCGAATATTCTAATTCGCGTTGCAAGAAAGTGAGATGATACCGATGTTTAAATGAATGCGAGGATAGCTTTTGTTTAAAGGATATCTTTATCAACCAAATATTCGTGATCAAAATATTGAGAAACAAAATGATCCGAAAATCGTGTTGGTATAAGTTTAATTTTTAATCGCTTCCAGATTTATGGATCAAATTCTGTTCTGCTACGAAAAATGTGAACACCCTTCAATAAATCCTTGAGAATAGAGCATTGTTTATGATTTTGGAAAAGAAATATTTGTGTAAAATTATGATTACATATGGAAGAATCAGATTTCTGATTCCTTCAAAAATTAATCAATCGTTACAGGTTTATGTTAAGTTCAAACTGTGGAGGAATGAGTGAAATTTTAAAATCTCATTTCATGTAGCAAAATTTTGACATATGGCATCTACGAACAAACCAAATACACTACCGGCTAAAATAATTATATTCCAATCCTAACACATGAATGCATCTATGGTGTTTGTCTATGCAGAAATGTTTAAATTATAGATATCTGGACAATAGTAACATAATTAGTTTGATAGTTAGTTTTCTTTGTTTACGTATATCTGATTTACTTATTATTAGAAAAAAACTGAATTCCACATTATAAAAAAGTAATAAATTTAATATTAAACCAAATTAACAGCTGCTTATTTGTTCAAAGAATACGTACTGAAAAAAAATTAATTGGCATTACAAATAAAACAATAATGTCATATACGCTTTCAACAAATATTCAAGAGGCTGCAGGCTTGAAGTTGTCGCTCCATGTTTTGCGCGCAGAGGCTTACGGAAATCGCCGTTTTGTAGCCGTCATTTTCAATTTTTTTTATCTGTTTGAAATCTTGAATAATAATCAAATTGATTCGTCAAAACTGAAAGTTATTATTAATGCAAATTTTAAGTTCAAGCCGTACAAAAAATTATAACCTTTCAAACAGTTATTTGATGGAGGGAATCGGATTAATAGATCAAGCCCGGGGCTTGAAGTAAGATTGAAAAACATGGCTCCGAGAAATCGCCATTTTGTAGCCGCCATTTTGAATTTTCAAAATATTTTTATCTCTTTGAAATCTTGAATAATAATCAAATTTAATCGTCGAAGCCGGAAGTTCGTACGCCTTTTCATTCTCCCACAAAAAAAATAATGGGTAGCCACTTTTGGGTAGCCATACTTAAGACGAATTTGAGTCCATCGTACTCAAATTTGGGTTGTTTAGAAATAGCGTGTATCCCCTTGACTGGTATCCACCCCTTTGCCGATCCTGCCCACCGCTCGTTTTCAACATGTATCTTTCAATTTCAAACCTGCCGTTATGCTAAACGGAACTATCAATACTCTGTCTTAATTTATATTCGTTCTAGTAATAAATTACTGTCCACTCCTAGAGCCTCTCTTGTAGATGCTTAATTATGTGCTTCTGACGAATTTCATCATAACAGCTTATGTTCCTTACGCACAACTAGTAATCTCACAACTGTATATTTTGTTTGGGAAGTTAATATAATTCAGCTTTACGTACGTAACTATTTTATTGAAATGAATTAGTAAGGAGTTATGTTATGAAAATCATAGCCTTTAGAGGTTGCATAACGAACACATTAAGCCATTTTCTTTGTCAGGCATATATATTAACATCAACCTCTGATCAAATTATGAATTGATTATTTTTTCATTAATATCAAAACACATGTGGTCGGCAGTGTGCATTTCATTTGGAGATATTTTAATCGTCATAACAGCTGTGGTAATGCGCAATTGAACGTTGCAAAAACGTAACATTATTCATTGATTTTATGTTGCGTTATCATTAAGTTGCGCATGTGGCTCAACAAACGTGTTTTGGGAGATCTTAAGTATCAAAACGCTTCATTGGAACAAGTTTGTATATTATTTGTTATGTTGCACTGGAGGTCAAAATTTCTTTATAATAAACATCACATACACTGGAAAATATTAGGTATGCAACGTCATGATTAAGATTCCTTAACTGCAAGTTTACAAAGGCAAACAGGTCTGGACTAACTCCAATGTTTGTTTTGAATTGTCTTGGCAAACCATTTGAGCAACACCAATGCAATACCTTGTATATCGCATACGTGAAATAAACTCTGCTGTAACAAAATATGCTTTTTGTTACTGCAGATTTACTGAAAAGAAACATTAAAACTAGGTGTTGAATATTAAAGATGTTTTGTGTGCTACTTGGGAATCTGCTTACGTTAGAGGTTCTCTGCACCATGGAAGTTGATGTCATTGTCCGTAAAAATCTCCGATGGCGAAACTCGACGGCAGACAAAACGGCGAATACACTTCACGCAAGACGGTGTAGAAAGGCTATGGACAACCTCGTTACGAACGGCACGAGTGGTCAAGCATGTGAACAAGCAGACCCATCGTTTCTCCGCACTCCTTCCTACTTTCACAGACAGCGGGCCAAACAGGTCAATGCCAACGTACGTGAATGGTCGGGTTTAAGAGGAGAGGCGAGCTGCGGGAAGTGGCGCCATCCGCGGTACT